>APFE031454962.1:34362-44611 GCA_000404065.3 Pinus taeda
TTGACCTTATCTCTTCCTTCTCCTCTATAAAATCTTGTTCTCTTGGCTTGAGCAAGCTAGTTCTAGTTCTAGTTCTGGTTCTAATAGCTTTGACTCTTGTGGCAATACTTGTGCTAAAAGGAAGACATCAAAAGGTTGGAGTTGCAAGAAGCCTTCTTTGTATCCATAAGGCTTTCCCCAAGTAATGAGACTTTGTCACTAAAGAGTGAGAGAGCTTGTCCCTCACCCCTTCAAGCTTTTGCAAGACTTGTGTAGCTGAGCACCTAGCCAAAGGAGGACTTGACGTCAGGACGCTGGTTGTATTCTCCTTTGTTGAATATTAATAATAGATGGGACTATCATTATGGTTCATTCTCGTGACTTGTATAGTTGAATGTTGAATTATTCCTTCCTGATGATGGTTTTAATTTGATATATTAGATTTCAGCGCTTGGGTTTGTGGTTTGTTCTCTTTGTGTGCAGGTGTCCATTCACGTGGATAGTGGAGGATCGTGACCGGCCAAGGCAAAGGAACGCGAGCGCCATCTCTCCTACGAACTAAAGCGTTGGATCTCAAGTAGGTCTTCATCACCTACTCTTTATTTGCAATTAGGAACTTGCATAATAGCATTGTTTGATTGTTGCTAGACCCGTTCTGGGCTAGTAGGGATCGCCTCTATCTGTAGAGGGGATTTACCTCTCCAACAATTTGGCGACTCCACTGGGATAGTTTAGCTTGTTGTCTTGATTTGTAAACTTAGACGAAGTCTGAAACACGACGATATAGCCTTCAAAACACTATTTCTTTGCAGTAGTGAAGTAGATCAAAGCCGCTTCAGTCGATCTCCGGTTTAGCTTACAAACTAAACAACTTGGAGTTTTTCTTGTCTCTTTGGTTTTTCTTTGATTGCTTGCTTAGATAAGCCTTTGGATTGAATTTCTTGCTACCCCTGTACTTTTGACTTGCTTTAAGCTTGTAACCCAAGCCCTGGACTGCGTATTTTCTTTTGAAATTGGCAAACTTTATTAGCGCGCTTTTTGCCTTCACAGTCGCGCTAGTGGCCCTTGTTGCTAACTGACAACACGCGCCAATCACTGGTTAGCGCGAGTTGCAGCCTGACAGTCGCGCCAGGCTGTGTAGTTTTGTGGTCCACTTGTTTTGCTTGCTGTCTAAGCTTGGATTTGCTTTTTGCCACCTCTTTTTCAGATGCTGGAATGTGCTTAAGCCTTGTTTGACTGGTTTGCAACCTTTGTCCTCTGGGTGTTTGCCTCTTTCCGTCGATTTCACACCTCAACCCTAGGGCATCTAGTGGACATGTGTGTCGAGCCTCCCGTGGGAGTTTTGGGTTCTATGATTGTCCGATTAACCTTGTGATTGCTTTTCGAATTTTCTTCAGTGATTGTTGAAGTATTTTTGAGTGATTTCCGAACAACTTGCTCTTCTTTGCTTGGATTTCATTCTAGCTTTGTTTGAGCTTAGATCACGTAGCTCATGCGAAGCCTTGTTTTCCTTTCAATTTGGAGAACTTTTTTGAGTGTCTTGGGATTTCATTGAGTCTTCATTGGGTGAATTTGCTTCTTTTCTCAGTATTGTTATCTTTCGAAATTCGTTCTAGTGCATTGTGCTTGTAGAAAGGAATCAAATAATCTCTTTTGCATTTAACAACGAATGAAATAAAACTTTTCGTTAGTTGCATTATTGAAAAGAAAAAGTTTTGTTTGTTTTCCATTAGCTACATTAGGTTGTTTGGTTGATTGAGTTCATTTTATTTGATTGAAACTCTTAACCTTCTTGTAGTTAGGATTCATCGAACGAAATGGCTTTCTTTCGCATGTAGCTTGCATCTAGGAATTTGAGGAAGATTACATATGGTAGGGCCTTAAACCGAAACTTAACTAAAAGATCAACCATAAAATAAACTGAATTTACTTAAAAACGCATTGGAACATAACACAAACATTCTAGAGGTCTAGGCTAGAGACGTGCTCCAGCGTCGTTAAACCTTGTCACTCTTGCTTTCGCATTAAGGTTGGGTGATTCCTCCTGGTGTGATTCAATTGTGGTCTAGCACGGATTTGGGCTCCCACGTACCGTCACGTATATATGGGGAGACTCCACTAGGTTTGCATCCTTTATCCATAGGAAGCCGTGTCTGCCGCCTTACAAGCCGTAACGCACCGAACACAACATTCGGGAAGATTGACTGCAGTTCGGAAAGTCCTTGGTTTTCATACGATTGCCACGGTGTATAAGCAGTTTTACGGATTGTCTGGTAAACCCCTTTGCGTACCTTCTCCAGAGCAGTCAATTTTTTACCCTTTTCGGACTCTGTAAAAGAAAAGGCTCTATAGAGAATTTGTCACTTCGGGCTCTTAAAACATTCGAAGGCGACTAGAGTCACCTTTTGTCCTTTTCTCGACTCTTAAAACATGAAAAGGTCAAGTTGTGTCCTGGTGTCGTAAAATTTATTCGGCTACGATAACATTTACCTTGGTAGATCTTGTGTGAGTTTAGTTTTGAGTAGGGTCTCTTATCATTAGTTTGCTTAGGGTCTTTGTTTGATCATCCTGGCGGATCCATCAACTCCGTCTCCTGTCCCAAATGACCAAGGGTCTCCATCTTCTGTTACCCCTGAGACACCGGTTTGCGACACTCTTCCCATTGTTCTGAGCATCCAACCGTTGAATTCTCGAGCTCCAGAGGACGAATTCTACAAATTTTCTTGGAACCCTGTTTGGGAGCCCTCTGAAGAGGATTTTCCTGCCACTCCTGTCGGTGTCCCATCTCCAATGGCTTCTTCCGATATGGGCGACACATCTCCTGTGTCGAGTGGGCCGTCCGTCATGTCAAGTATTGATACTCCCATTTCAGCTACATCCCCAATCATCTCCATGCCCTACATCGTTACACCTTTGGGTATCACGGTGTCGGCGCGCTATAGATCTTTGAGGGATGCTATGAACTCTGCAACTTCCTCTTCTGTGTGGGATCAAAACATCGTCCCTACCACAGGACCGTTTGTTTCCCAAGTTGACCATACTACTGTTACAGCAGTCCCAACCAACCCGACCGTCTGTGTCGCGTCGTCAACTCCAGTTGTTAGTGCCGTTACAGCATCATCTACTGTCACTTCTGCTGCAGACCCGTCTCAAGGTCCAGCACAAAGTGGTCAATCGACACATACCACTAAAGTTGTGCACCCCGCAAGTGGTGCTCCTCCTGCTTCCGATCATATGACGGCAGAGGGGGCATATTTTCAGTACTTGCGTAATGTCCAAAGCCCAGATGGGCAAGGCCCGTATTATGATCCTGAGAATCATTGCTTGTATACCTCCTTGCCTGAAGAGCCTTATGTTGAGGCTTTCGTTCCATTGAACGTGGCTTGGGGTACCACCGGGTATGGTGGTGGCCAGTACCATCAGAGTCAAGGACAGCAAGGACCACCCTATCAGGGTCAACAACCCTACTCGCAGCCTAATCATGGGCAGCAGTATGCTGGCCAGAATTACCCAGGTCAATAGGGAGGCCAACAAGGACAACCCAATCAGGGACAACCTTTGGTCTCTAGTGGTCCGTCTTTTACATATCTTGGGCAACCTTCTGGAAACCCGGGACAACCCAACGCTCAACAAGGACAACCCGGTACCCAAAAAGGCTACACTTCGGGGCAAACTTATGGGAACCAGGGACAACCTTATGGTCAGCAAGGTCAACCCGGAAACTAGCAAGGTAACCCTTCTGGGCAAGGGGGCCAACCTTACGTATAGCAAGGCCAGCCTACCGCTCAGCAACCATCTGGTCAACAAGGAAAATCCTCGGTTGAGCAAGGGCAGCCCCTCGCCCAGTAAGCTCGACCTTCTGGGCGAATGGGGCCGTCTCAGATCCGACCAGGGCAACCTTCCAGCCAGATGGCCCAACATACAGGTGGGTACCAATCCCGGCCTCCTTATTCAGGTGGGTATCAGGCCCAGCCTCCTTATTCGGGTGGGTACCAATCCCAACCCCCGCATTCAAGTGGGTATCAATCCCAACCTGGTCATCAAATGCTGCCTGGTTCCCAGGCTCAGTATGGATACCAGCAACCCCAGGGGAAAAATCAATATACCCTGTTTCAAAATTACCAACAGCCGCAGGGTAATCCGTATCAAAATTATCAACAACCTGCTCGCCAGTATGGTAACCAATGGGGTGATGGGGGGTAGAACCAGCAACCCCATTCTGGAAATAACCCTTATGGACAAAATCCTTCTAGACAAGGCCCTTTTGGACCTAGTCCATCGGGACAAGGACAATGGGGGCAACCAGGAACTGGATGGAATTCTGGCTCTACCTCGTATCCGGGACAAATGTCCTTTAATCCGCAGCTACCATTTCTAGCGACGTTGGAACTGCCCGATGTGTCGAAGTTAACGAATGATCCCATTCTACACAATCCACAATGGCCACCAGTCCCAACTAAGATACCCAGTGACTGTCCCAAATTTGACGGGAAAGTCAGGGAGGACCCTCAAGCTCATGTGATGACGTATCACTTATGGTGTTTGTCCAATTCATGGCTTGATGATTCGATTCGACTTCACCTCTTTCAGAGGACCCTCACTGGTTCGGCAGCTAAATGGTATATTGAATTGACCCGCGCGTCATTCCAAGATTTCAATTCGTTGGCCATGGCATTCCTTACTCACTTTCAGTTACCCATTCGGTACGAGACAGGGACTCATCTCCTTACGTCTCTTAAGCACGATACTGCTACACATATCTCCGATCATATTCATGAATGGAGAAGGCATCGCAGGTTGATCAAGTTCTGGATTCCTGATCAACTCCTCACCGACTAGTTCACGACTTCCTTTGTCCCCAAGATTGCACGGGACATTGCTATGGGAGCCTGTGTAATTGAAGAGCAAGCGACCGCGCGCGCTCAGTACCTAGACTTAGTTTACTCTCAGTTTGGTACTTTGTATGAGTACTTGCCGGATGCCCCCAGGCCCGGTACATCCAAGGCTCCGCCCAAGCCATCTTTTGATGGAGTCATTGGCTTTGTAAACCAGGCCTCTAAAAAATCATCGAACCCTGGGAAGAAAAAGTCAAGTGCATCCAACGAAAACACTTCTCAGGGTGGTTTAAATTCTGGTAACACTTCTGAGGTCAACGCCGTCCAGTCCACCATGGCAGGCAAGGCCTCCAAAGGAAAGATAAAGGAAAAGGGGAAAGGGAAAAATAAATCCGAGCAACCCAAACAGGAATCCTCTAAACCTCCAGCCGAGGAAGGAGCTAAACGCAAGCCCAAGTATCCTTGCCTCATTTGTGAGGAGGATCACTACACTGAGGACTGCCCTAGGCAGTCCGAAGTTAGTTGTTTGTTGAAAGGTGCTCCTGGGGTCCCTGTGGTTCTTAAAGAACCATTTCCCTCTCAGCAAACTCAAATGGTGGCTGATCCCTCTTCTTCTCCCTTCGGTTCCCAGGTCTTCATGGCTGGAACTATTCCTGTTCATATAACAACTCGAGCAAAGGAGTATCCGTCATCCGCCGGGAAGGAGCCAGAGGTTCCCTCAAGTGCTCCTTCGTCCAGCTCTGGTCCCCTCCATATCGAGAGACTGAGTACTGAGACGATAATCCGACCCCCTCCCAAAGGGGTACTCAGAAGGTCTTCTTATAATGTGAATGCTCGTGCTGCCCAGCACTATAGCATCATAGAGGACTTAGCGCAGGCTCCGTTGGTTATGTCCGCCTTAGAGGTCCTTCAGAGTTTCCCCCCCCAGAGGAAGTCCTTGCTATCGGCCATCGGTGGCATCGACCCAGTGGACTCGGATTTGATTACCTTCGACCTCGAGAGCCATGTTCCTCGACTGCCTCATCAGATCGCTTTCCTCATTCAAGTCGTCATCAATTCCACACGATCCATCGTACAGTCATTGATGAGGGCACATAAACCTGCATTATGTCTATCGCATGTTGGAAAGCGATCAGGTCTCCGACTCTGATTCAGTCTCCAATGACCTTGGAAGCATTCGATGGGAGAGAATCCCGACCTTATGGTATTCTTCAACGACTACCAATCACCTTAGAAGGGAAGACTGTGGAAGTAGAAGTTGAGGTTGTTGACGCAAATATCACATATAACCTCCTTCTGGGCCGGAGTTGGACGTATGCCATGCGTGGCGTGGCTTCATCCCTCTTCCGTGTCATTCGTTTCCCCCATCAAGGGAAAATTGTCACGGTTGACCAGCTTTCTTTCTTCGCTTCCTCTTCTGAGGGAAACGTACCATTCGTTGAGCATACCTTCGTTCCATTTGAGAGTGTGGGAGTCGGGCTCTTCAAAGAACCCGCCCTTATGGGTGTGTTCTCCCTCCCACCTCCGAGCCTCGCTTCACTCGCTTTGGTCTCGGCTCACTCTGATCCTTCATTGCACTCTGTTGCGACCCTCGGTCCCCCAGCCAAGGGGGGCACTGATCCTCTAGCTTGTAAACCTCGCTCGGCCGGGGGGCATGGGCAGATCATCAGCGCCGTTGATCATTTTATACAACAGGCTGAGCGATGCCTACATTATCTAGGCCAGTTATGCATCAGTGCGATAAGGCGAAGCCCTGAAAAGGGCTTGACTTGAATCAAGTATCATGCGAGCTCTCTTTTTATTTTTACATGCATATGATTTTTAACAGTGTGGTGTGTGTGTACGTGTTTATTTAATTTTTATCTCAGTTTGTTGGCGTGATCGCCACTTATTGTGTCTTTTGCTTCTTCAACAGATGTCTGGATCACCTTACGTTGGTTTCGCTGATGGTGCTTCCCGCAGTACTCGCAATCTGTCATCTGCGGCATGGGTGATCTACGTCCTCATGGTGAGTTAGTAGATATTCAAGGAGTGTGTCTGGGTTGTACAACAAACAATGTGGCTGAATATAGTGCTGTAATTGAATTATTAGCCGAGGCGATTAACCTCGGAATCTGCTCATTGGTTGTAAACTTAGATTCGTAGCTTGTAGTCCACCAGCTCAACGGACGATATTCCATCAGAGATCATCGTATTTTAAGGTTGTATTTACGTGTTAAGTTATTGGAAAGAGATTTTTATTACATTTCTTATCATCACATTCCAAGAAGACTTAATGCAGTAACCGATGCATTGGCTAATTATGTATTGGACAGACATTTGCACAATATGTAAATCAACAAAACACGAGAAGCATAAGATACAATAAAAACACCATGTATATGTATATATATATAATATATATATATATATAATATATATATATATATAGATATATATATATATATATATATATATCGTGTGGTGCACTGAGGCACTCAAAAAATAGAATGTACATGTCTGGATAGAGTCTGTGTTCCCGGTACATTTGAGACACGTGTCTCGCAAAAAATGGGTATGAAGAAAATAAAGTCTAAGAAGCCTAAGCACGGTGGTGCTCATGATAACACATCACCGCCCGCACCAATCGTCTCATCAGACGGTGGATGCGGGTCGGCACCCCCACTGTATGCCTCTGGTAAGCAAGAGGAACATCTGCTAGTCTGGCATAACCAGGAATCCCTTGGGAAAGCCCCTCGAGATTATGAATCAACTCCTCCCCCACTGCCGGTGGGTTGGCTGCGGGTTGGCCTCTTCGCGCTGTAGGGGATAGTCCGGCTGGTCGCTCTGGACCCACATCTGCGTACATATATAATCATTATTAGAACAGGCATGTATCGAAAAAGACAAAAAAAATAGAAAACATCAAAATCAAGGAGTACATACCTAGCTCCTCCTCCCATTCCTCCCCCTCTGGTAGTGGAAGGTCTGGGTCTCCCATGAAACTGGTCCCTGCATTCGGCCAATCCTGGATCACGATGAACTGTCGTCGGAGCCATATGAAGAACTCAGGATGCCAAGACATCTCCTGGCCTCCTCCTCCCGTGGGCATCAGTGCTGCCCAGCGAGCCATTCTAGGCTCTTGTGGCAATGGATCTGCCACCACATCTCTCTGAATTTGGAACAATGGTATTCGTTCCAGGAAGAACGATACCACGATGGAGCCGTATGCAAACTGTTTCGTCTCAGCTTGCTTGCAATTAGTGAGTTGCCTCTTTATGTTAGTAGTCACCGCGGCAGCCCAGTTAAAAACGGTCGGACTGAGGCATTCATTCGCTAATATCATGTGGTTCTTGCTGGCCTCATGGGGCGCTTGTACCCCAGCTGCGCGTGTGATGGTGAAAAGGATAGCTTTCAGTGTCAAATCCCGGATGGTGGAGATCAACACCTTTGCACTATTCTGCCCGAATTGTGCTTCGGGGCACAATCGAGCTTTCACTTCGCCAACCTTCTCCCCAGAAGGTCTACTGCCTGTCAAGATAGGAACCGCCCCTCTCCGCGACAATCCTGTAATGAAACACACATCGGAGACCTCGAGCTCCAAGGTCTGATTCCGCAGACGAAACACTTGGTCGTCTACGTCCCAAGCATCAATGATAAATTGCAGCAACTCAGGTTGCGCCCGCATGGATGATGTAAGGAAGAATTTCTTAAGGCCGCAGTCCCGTACGGTGTCCATTCACCCCTCATCCTCAATGGCTAAGGCATCAATAATGTCATGGTCTCGCTCTTTCCATACTACCACCATTTTGACTGGTTTCCTGCACCCACAAGGACAAGATTGCCTTTATTAGAATATTAGATAAATACTAATCGAGGAAAAATTCATTTTCAACGGGCAAAAACATGGGAAAAATTAGGTCGCGCGGTTAGCGCGACTGTTCCTAAAACATTCGCGCCAATGGCGTGGCTCCTTTGGGTTTTTAACCCCATTGGCGCGGATCCGCCCTGGATACCCGCGCCAATGGGGCGAAGCCTAATTTTGTAAATCCCCATTTGCTGGGGCCCAATTAGGAGCTAAATGAATTGAAAATGGTATGAAAATGGAGCTAAGGGAAGTGCCTCTTACCTAGAACTGACGAGGTCGCGAATGGTTGCCTGGATTGATCGCAATCGCCGCCTGAATTTTGCCTCCCAAATGGACTCTTTTCACTCTTCAAGAGGTAAAATGGTAAAAGTAATTTTAATTTTACATTTTCATCCTATTTATAAGCCTTTAACTCATTTTTGGTTTAAAAAGGTTATTTTTGAGTATTTTAATGTACTTTTGGTCGAAAATGGATTTTACGTTCACTTCTTGTGCAGCGACAGGTCTCTTGCGCAGCTTCGACGGTGAAACGAGTTGTATTTTACACTTTTTCGGACTCGGTAAATACACGAAAAAGTCAATATGGAGTCATCTTTTAGCTCTTTTCTGACTCGCTAAACATGAAAAGATTGCCGAGTTATTCCTCTTGACTCGTTAAAAGTAAATAAGAGGCGGTCGCTTTTAAACTCTTTTTCTCGACCATATAAAACATGAAAAGATTGTCGGACCCTTGTTGTTTCAGGTTCGTTAATGGAAACGAAACGACGTGATATCAATCACTTTTTCACTTTTTTGGATCGATGTCACTACCTACGAAAAGTACTCCTCGGTCGTAATGACCGGGCGGTTCTTTCGAGCATAGTTTTATACTTTTTCAGGCTCGGGAGACACAACTTTACGAAAAAGGACACCCCTGGAGTTTTCTTTTTGCTGTCTTTTCAAACTCTCTAAACATGAAAAAACGTCGAGTTCTTCCTTTGTCAGACTCGTTAAAACTTAATGACATTGGGCTCCGTCGAAATGACGCCCTTCAAGCATATGCTATCCCCGTCAAGCTTGTCATCCAAAAATAACCGAGGTACTCGCCAGAAATGGTGGGGGAAATAAACGAATTAATCGTCGTCATCGGCAGTATGTCGCTCTTTAACATGGCACTATTTGCATTCGTGTCTGGGTGGGGACATCTCATCTCGTCTCACATTTGCCTCCATGGGTTTGGGTATCCTATTTGATCGTTCATCTGCTCGCCGTCTTTCCATCATGACCCCTGATCATTTGACCTCAAATACTACCAAATCCGTCGTTGTTCCGCCGATATGTTCAAGAGAAGTTGGTCTCTGCAAGAATACTCAACCTCCCTCCGATATCTCACACAAAACGTATTGTCTCTTTCCGTCTCGTGTCGATGATGTGGGAAACATCATGGCCCACCTTCGACAAAGATCACTTCCTATCGACTTCAGCTCATTATCCAGGAAGGTGACCTAGAGACTCCCTTCAAGTACCTTGGAGCCTGCATGCCTCAATGGCAGGTTCTTCGTGTTCGACGCGAGGTTTTCATCATTGGCCTCCGATCGGATGATTCTAC
>APFE031454962.1:73429-99926 GCA_000404065.3 Pinus taeda
AGTTGATGATGAGGCATCCAAGTCACTAACTGTTTCCTTTCTTTGTGCAATCTGCTCCAACAATTCTGCAAACTTGGAGTCCAATGATATTTTTGTATTTCTCAATCCGTAATAGATATGTAAAAAGTGAAAGACTTTATTGTAGATCAATATGTTGGTGAGATAAACCTCTTTCATTTTCCCAAAATTCCTCTCCAGCTATGCATAATAGTCTCTGTAAACAATATGTGTAAAACAGAGTTTTACAGAGTCTGAAAAATGGCCTGTAAAGATGCACAAGTAGCTCTCATTATACAATCAATGTGAAACAAATGAGATAGGTTTTTGTAGATGGCTATCTTAGGAACCAACACCTCCTTCCGTTTTGTATGAAGTATTTTTGATTGGCCACAATACTCTCTGCAAAATGATGACTTAAACTGAAATTTTCTGCAAAAAGTGCTTTCCAACATTGTTTAATATTTCCAAAACCATAATGGCTGTTAGAAAAGTGAGAGAGGTTTTTGTATATGGCCCTCTTAAGAACATAAACCTCCTTCATTTTTGTAAAATTCATCTTGTATTGATCACAATATTTTCTGCAAAACTATGACTAAAATATGCAATTTCTGCAAAAATGTTCCTTCTTGTTATGTTTTTTCATCTTTTTACTTTCTTGCTCTTTTGACTGTTTTACTTTCACTTTAGACAAACCTCAATATTGGTGAAAGTATTATCATCTCTTTTTACCATTTTACTACCTTCTGTATTCACTTTTACTGTTTACCTTTGACTGCTCTGTAACTTCGTTTTAACTTTCACTGACTTTTACCTGATACACTTTAACCACTGATACTCTTTAACCGTTATGCTTTCTAACCTCTGTTTGAATAGATTTGATAACAATCTTGGAGTAAACAAATCTTATGACTAGTATTAAGACTTTTTATCCAAGGATGTGATCTTCTGATTACCTCTTTAGGGGACAACCGAGTAGATTTTTCAAGCAATTCCCCAATGGACAAGGGAGTGAGGTTTTGACCAGGTTCAAAATGGAGCATCACATTGATAGCTTGGGGAGTAATGGGGAAAAGAACACTCTAGTCAGGGGATATTACAGCTCTTTGAGTCAAATCATAGTTAGAATGGCAGTAATGGATGATTTCTGGGAAATAAATGACTAAAGGAATGAGATACCTTGGGAGATTGGATTCCCACAACCCTATAAGATCATGCCCCTTTGAGTATTCGTCTTTGCAGCGATAATAGCTCAATAGGGGACTTTCATCAAAATGCAGGCCTTTAATTTGGAAATCTTCATCTATCAAAGGTAAATATTCCAATTCACGGTGAGGAGCATTCAGTGGAGTAATATTCAGAGCTGCCGAGACCTCCATTTTGGTTCTTGTGGATTCAAAATGGAGGTTTCAGATGTGGGCCCGTTGGGCTTTAAAATAGTTTAAGGTTTAATCTAATCACCCCGGGCGATATCTAATAGGTGGAAAAGGTTATTAATTAGTCCTGATGACTAATTAATCCCATATGCGTAAAGAAATGGGTTGTGGCGGGGTTTGGTTAAGTGGATTGCCAGGTGGACAAACCACGGTGGCACGAAACTTTTCGGAAGTTTTATTCATATTTTTGTATTTAAACATACATATGGCATATTTAAAGTTTTTGTATATATTTTTTTATTTATATGGTAACAAACAAATATTATTTAATTACCATAAGGGCGAGATTATAATATAATGATAATTTTAACGAAAGGGCGCATAGTGGGTTATTATTTTAAATGTGCGGGGATATAAATACTTTGGTTAAACTTTATAATAGAGGGGTTTTTGGGATATTTATAAAAAGGGAGTTATATACTTAGGATAAGGTATTTTATTAGGGATTTAGTATAATAGAGTTAAATTTAAATATGGCAAAGGACAAGGAAACTCAAAATATTTTTGCACATCTAAGAAAGTGATAACTTCTGAAGTAAATTGCAATATTTTATCTTCAACACTTAAACTTAGAATAGCAAGTTATTTTGAGGGATTTTTATGGGATTTTGCATGGGTTTCCTAAGTAAAATAGGATTTTACTTGGGATAAAGTTAAAGATGGAAGATTATAATGATGGATTATCTTAAGTACTTAGGTCTTTTTGATCATTAGGCCGAGGGTCCGGTCCCTCCAGAGGTCAAGGAAATGCCTTGAGCCCCTTTGATCTCCAAATACCTTGGTACTTTGCGGGAAATTAGTGAAACTTTTGAGGGGAAAATGATGAGGGAGGTTAATGAGTTTGACTTTGCTTGTGGTGATTTTCCAGTGTATTTCCTGCTTTAGTACTTGTGATGAAAGTAAAGGATCAAAAACATGTAGCAGCATCATTCATCAGATAACACTTTGCAGCACCATCTACCTACCCTGTCTAATTAATACTACCATTTTCTCTTCTTTATTAGGGTGCATTTAGACTTTCAAACCCTCATCAACATTTTTTCTTTTTACAGGGAAAACCTATCTAATTCTACCCTTATTACATCCAAGGGCTCAGATTAAATTGTTGAGCACCTTTTATTAACTCTAACTATCTACTTATCTGCCAAGATTAAACCGTTTGGTCGGATATTTATTCTCTAATCTATAACATGAAAATGAAATATGAGTAAGCCAAGTTTAAACAGTTTGACTTATTCATGAATTATGGCAAAGGTTGGACAAGCTGCACACAATTGTTTTATTACAAAAATGAAGTAGTAGTGGCATTTGAATTTGCACACTTTCCTTGGTCTATTTTTGCTTGGGGTTCATTTCTTTCATTTCTTTTTGACCAATTTATTTTTCTTACCCTTTGATTTTTCTTTTAGGGTATACCCTCTTTACATTTTTTAACTTTTTTGATTTTTTGGTTTTTCAAGAATATGGAACACCTTTGCTCAAGATAGAATGTTTGAACATATTCCATAGTTCGATCAAGACAATCATGAAAGATGAAACCTATTGGTATAGGAGGCTAACAGAGACAGAGGCGCGCGAGCTACAGCAGAGATATAAGAGGTAAAAGGGACCACGCAGACAGTTTCCCTTACATAAAAGCTTGCAAAGATGTAGCAGGCAAAGGCACTCAAGGAGCAGGTGGATGCCATTCAACATAAAGAGGCAGTTTTGAAAGCCCACCTACAACTGTGGATCGATGAGGTTTATACCATTATGGCCTCCATTGAAGCAAAGCTCCCGCAACCGCAAGAAACTCAGGAAAGGATTCAGGACAGCAGTTCAACGACAGAAGTCACCGAACAACGTAATCTACTTGGATGATATAACTGTATATTCCAAAAAAAAAGGTAATCATCTCAAAGATTTAAAACAAATCTTCCAACATTGCCAAAGGTATGGAATTTCACTTAACCCAAAAAAAACATTTTTTGCATTAAGTGAAGGAAAAATTCTTGGATTTATAGTGTCAAAATCTGGAATCCATATTGATCCCGACAGAATCAAGGATATTTTTGAAATACCCTTACCTCACAACAGGAAAGCTATGCAATCCTTCCTTGGCCAGATTAATTTTGTTAAGAGATTTGTTCCAGATTTTTCAAGGATCGTTTCTCCTTTACAAGCAATGATTAAAAAGAATTCAACCTTCAAATGGGGCCAAGATGAATATGAAGCATCCAATCTGATTGAACAAGAAATTGTAAACGCTCCATCTTTAGCAACTCCAAATTTTTCCGATCCTTTCATTTTATATACATTTGCCTCTGATAGATCATATGTTGCGATACTCACTCAAGCAAATCAAGACAAGGTGGAAGCCCCAATTGCATTTTTCAGTTCAAATCTACAAGGGGCTGAATTAAATTATTCAGACATCGAGAGACAAGCTTATGCTGTTTGAAAAGCAATCAAACATTTCAGACCCTTTCTGCTTAAAACCCATACAAAAATCATAGTATTGTTTCCAACGGTAAGATATCTTTTAGTACAGAAAGATGTGGGTGAGAAAAGAGCTAATTAGGTTACTGCCTTACAAGAATACAATGTTGAAATTAAATCAGCAAATATTGTAAAAGGTCAAGGCTTTTGCAAGATGTTGGCTAGAGCATCACTTATTTCCGAAATACCATCTACAAAATACAAATTTATGAGGTGAGCTGATGCAGGAGCATCTGATTCAGAGGAAAAATCTTCTGATTTATTCCACAAAATCAAAAAAAAATCTACAGGCAAGGAGTGGGATCCTTAGCCTGTTGTTTCTATGTCCTTTTAGCTAAATTTAGAAAATAGATAGGGAATAAAACATGCCATCTTTTCTAGATAGGCTTAGAATAAGGCATGCTAGATTAGTGTTATGAGAAAAACAAAGAAAACCAAAATTTACTGTGTATTGCTACTTTCTATATGTGACTGCTTTTGTAATAAGGCAACTATGGATAAGAAGGAAAAAGATGTAAAACTTAGCCGCCAAGTAGGAAAGATTTCCTTTCATGTAAAAGTCCAGAATTAGGAATTTTTTATGCATGAACAATAGGAAGAATGAATGTATTTCACAGCTCTTCAGGGAGAAAAAAATAGTGTCTTGGATAGAAAATGGGAGCGCGGACCTATGGGAGATCATATGTATTTTAGCTGTGTAATAAGGGAGACACATCTTCCGCGCAGTTCATATTTTTTTTATGAATTAATAGACAGATTTGGGTGTGCTTTTAGAGCAGCTGTGCTGCGCTCTCCATTGATTGGTGTTATACGTATGTCTGTAGTTATATATCAAAACGATGTGGCATTAACGTGTACCGTGGCAACTAAAAAAGACCAATATACAGCATGTGCTATGGACAGCGCACTATAATTTCAATACAGTGTTGATTTATTAATGTTACATAGTGTGAGTTGTGGTGTTTATTAAAACGTTGTGTGTTGTACGCATAACTCTTATATGGTGTATTGGATAACGTTACAAAAACTCTGATAATGCTGTGCGTTCAACGCTTATATGGTGCGCTGTTATAATGTTATAATGTGTGTGCGTTCAAAAGTTCTGTGCGCACAATTCCATATACCCTGTTTTCATTCATGAGAATGGTGAGTGGATATTCAATTGCAGCGAGGCGGAAGTGTTATAAATTTGTGACAGCAATTACAAGGCTTCCATTATTACACGAGTTGTAGATTTAATGACTGATGACCTCAGTGAATTGACAAGAGACCGAGACGGAGACATAGAAGATATTGCAACCAAACTAGGAAGACTGTCATTAGAGCCAGCAAGCAGTCCATCATTAGTGATATCAGAGCCAGCAATGGGCGTTGAATTAAATCTCAGGAGCAATAGAAGGATGGCTTTCAGCGTTGGAAGAGGACGAGGACGTGGACGTGGTGGAAGAGGACGACATGCTGAGAATGTCGAATTGAGGGAAGATGTAGAGGAGCTGTGAGCTAGGTTGGATGCGCTAACCTCCTGTAGGAATATAGATGATGGAGACGTGAGTGAACCCAAAGCTGAAGCTACTGAGGAGGAAGTGGTAGAGATTTCTCCTGAGATGAGGCTCTTTCATTCATTGATGAAATCCACAGCCAGGCCATGGAACCAGTTAGTACCAGTATATCAAGGAGGACTAAATCCAGAAGAATTGATCGACTGGATTAATAACATGGAGAAATTCTTCGATTATGAAGAAACAGAAGATGAGAAGAAGGTAAAGTTTGTTGTCACCAAACTAAAAGGCCATGCAGCGCTCTGGTGGGATGGTGTGCAGGCGGAAAGGAGGAGACTCGGCAAGTAGCCAATCAAGAATTGGAGCAGGACAGTAGCAAAGCTAAAAGGTAAATTTTTGCCCAGTAACTATCAACGGACATTGTTTAGGCAAATGCAAAATCTTAGGCAGAGAGCTTTGACAGTAAAAGAGTATACAAAAGAGTTCTATAAGGTGAGTATAAGAGCTAGAGAGGCCCAAGACACAGATGAAAAAGTGGCTAGATATATGAATGGCCTTAGAATGGACATTCAGGATGAAATAAGTCTATTGTCTCCAAAAACAGTAGAGGAAGCCAATCAGATAGCACTGAAGGCTGAAGAAAAAATCATGAGGAAGCAGTCTGCCAGGGTGAGAGGGACTTTCAGAGGGAAAGGAATTCAAGGTGGTAGAGGAAGGTCTACAGCACCTAAAGCTGGAGCTACCAGTAGCTCAACCCCGCATGCACCCAGAGGAGGTGATGCAAGAGGCAGAGGGAGTTTTTCCAGAGGAAGAGGAGACAGAGGAAGAGGCAAAGAAATAAGATGTTACAGGTGTAACAAACCAGGACACAGATCTTTTGAGTGCCCAGAGAATGCAGAAGTAAGGTAGAGAAATGCAATTGTTGCTTCAGCTGAGGGAGAGGCACCAATGACAGCAGTACCAGAAGAGGAAAATAGACCAGAGAGAGGAGAATATTTGGTACTTAACAAAGTTTTGATTAAATCAGCAAAGGAGATGACTGAACCGCCACAAAGGAAATTTTTATTCAGGACAGTATGCAAAGTTCAAGGGAAATGTTGCCAGATGATCATTGATAGTGGCAGCACTGATAATTTGGTTTCTACAGAAGTAGTAGAGAAATTGAAGCTGAAAACAAGGAGGCACCCAACACCGTATAAGCTGTCATGGTTACAAAAGGGACATCAGCTACTGGTAAGTGAACAGTGTGAATTAGAATTTCAAGTGGGCAAGTACAAAGATAAAGTTGTTTGTGATGTGATGCCTATGGACGTGTGTCACATATTGTTGGGGAGGCCTTGGCAATATGACAGAGGAGCCATGCATGATGGAAAAAGAAACACCTACAAGTTTGAGAAAGATGGTGTTAATCATACATTACTGCCTCTACCAGAAGAAAGCAGACCGGGACAGAAGACAGATCCAAAAAATCCGCTACTTGGAGGAAAGGAGTATTTGAAATAGATGAAAGAAGGTGAGGTAAGCTATGCTATAATTTGCAAGCCCAAGGTAATCATGACTTCCACCAAAGTTTCTGATTTACCTATTGAAATTCAAGAAAAGTTGGAGAGTTATTATGATATTATTGTTGATGACTTGCCTAATGAGTTACCGCCCATCCAAAGAATTAGTCATCATATAGATTTAATTCCTGGAGCAAGCTTGCCTAACAAAGCAGCATATAGAATGACTCCTGCAGAAAATGAATAAATTAAGAAACAGGTGCAAGAATTACTTGACAAGGGGTTGATCAAAGAAAGCTTGAGTCCTTGTGCGGTACCAACAGTGCTGAGCCCAAAGAAGGATGGAGGCTGGAGAATGTGTACAAATTCAAGAGCCATTAATAAGATCACAATCAGGTATAGATTTCTGCTACCCAGAATTGAAGACTTAATGGATTGCTTGTCTGGTGCAAAATATTTTTCCAAATTAGATCTTAAAAGCGGGTATCATCAAATAAGGATAAGAGAAGGGGATGAGTGGGAAACCGCTTTTAAGACCAATGAGGGGTTATATGAATGGAGAGTGATGCCTTTTGGGTTGTCGAATGCACCAAGTACATTCATGAGACTTATGAATGAAGTTCTTAAAGAATTCATTGGTAAATTTGTAATAGTATATCTGGACGATATATTAGTCTATAGCAGGTCTAAGGAGGAGCACTTGAGGCATTTAAATTATGTCCTGCAGAAGCTACAGCAAGAAAAATTATGTTGAACCTTGAAGAAATGTTATTCCTGAAAGAAGAGTTGGTGTATTGTTGGATTTGTGATTTCAGCTGAAGGATTAAAGATGGATCCAGAAAAGATTCAAAGCAATTGTGGAGTTGTCCTTTCACCAAAAGTGCTTGAGGTAAGGAGTTTTCATGGTCTTGCTAGTTTTTATATGCAGATTCTTAAGATTTTAGTTAAGATTAATGCACCTATTATTGAGACCATAAAGAAAGATAAACAACCATTTAAGTGGACTGTTGAAGCAGAGAGAAATTTTCAGCTGTTAAAGAAGAAAGTAACTGAAAAACCTGTTTTGGTTCTTCCTGATTTTAAAAAAACCTTTCAAGTTAAGTGTGATGCCAGCGCGGAAGCAATTGGAGGAGTTTTGAGCCAAGAAGATAGACCGATAACTTATTTCAGTGAAAAGCTAAATGATGCAAAAAGGAAATATTCTTCTTATGATAAGGATTTTTATGCAGTTGTGAAGGCATTAAAGAAGTGGCGACATTATTTGATGTCAAAAGAATTTATTCTCTATTCAGATAACCATGCTTTGCAGTTTATCATGCAGCAACCAAAGCTCAGCCAGAGACATGCTAAATGGGTGGAATATCTTCAAAGATTTCATTTTGTGTTGAAGCATATAACTGGACAGTCAAACAAAGTTGCAGATGCCTTAAGTAGAAGGAATGTTTTGTTGCAGGAAAGTCAAATCCAAGTGGTGGGTTTTGATTTTCTCAAGGAGTTATATGAAAATGATTTAGATTTTAAAGAGGCATTTGAAGCTTGCAGGAATCCAGCTTTGACAGATAGGAGCAAGTGGTTGGATTATTTTCTACAGGATGGTTTGTTGTTCAAGAAAAATCAGCTGTGCATACCAGTCTGTTCGATGAGGGAAAATTTAATCAAAGAAAAGCATAGTGGAGGACTTGTAGGTCATTTTGGTATAGAGAAGACTTTGGAGCAGCTCAATAGGTTTTATTTCTGGCCAAGAATGAAATCTGAAGTGGAGAAGTATGTAAGAAATTGTAAGGTCTACTAGTATGCAAAAGGAAGAAGCCAGAATACCGGATTATATATTCCATTGCCCATTCCAGATAGGCCTTGGGATATGATAAGCATGAATTTTGTGTTGGGATTGCCAAAAACTCAAAGAGGGTATGATTCAATCTTTGTTGTAGTAGATAGATTTTCAAAAATGGCACACTTTATTCCCTGTTATAAAACTAGTGATGCTTCTCACATTGCTAACTTGTTTTTTAAAGAAATTGTAAGATCGCATGGGTTTCCCAAAAGAATTGTCTCAGATAGGGATTCAAAGTTCGTGGGACATTTCTGGAGAACATTATGGAAGAAGTTGGGAACTAAGCTAAGTTTCAGCTCAGCCTATCACCCTCAGACTGATGGACAGACTGAAGTTGTGAATAGAAGTTTAGGCAATCTTTTGAGGAGCCTTACTGCAGAGCATCCAAAGCAATGGGATCAAGTATTGCCACAAGTTGAGTATGCATATAATGATTCGCCAAACAGGAGTACAGGACAGAGCCCATTCCATATTGTTTATGGAATGCATCCTAGAGGAATATCTGAACTGAGAAATTTGGGGAAAGAAGAAATGAGGAGTGCAGAAGGTGAAGACTTTGCTTCCAGGATGCAATCAATTCATGAACAGGTGAAACAGCAGCTGCAAGATAGCAACATCAAGTACAAAACCAGAGCAGACATGAAGAGAAGAGAAGTGAATTTTGAAGTTGGGGACTTGGTGTTAGCACATCTCAGGAAAGAGAGATTTCCAAAAGGTGAATATAATAAGTTGAAGTATAAGAAAATTGGACCATGCAAGATACTAAGGAAGTTCTCTGCAAATGCTTATGAGATCGAATTGCCACCTGGTGTGGGAATATCACCAATTTTTAATGTTGCAGACTTGTATAAATATGAAGATAAAGCTACAGATGATGCAATACAGGATCAAGAGACTACATAAGTTAACTGGGTAAAACAGCTGCCCATAACAAGGAAATTACAGCCAGAAAGAATTCTAGACAAGCAGGTGCACAAGAAGACAAGGAGACAGGAATACTTCCAGTATCTGGTCAAATGGAAAGGACAGCCAATCACTGAAGCTACTTGGGTCACAGAAGATATTCTACAGAAACTGGGCAAATCTGTAGACCAACTCATGGACAGGAGCCCATGAAGATTTTTGTCCTCAGGAGTCTGATGCAAGAGCATCTGATTCAGAGGAAAAATCTTCTGATTTATTCCACAAAAATAAAAATAAAAATCTACAGGCAAGGAGTGGGATCCTTAGCCTGCTGTTTCTATGTTTTTTTAGCTAAATTTAGAAAATAGATAGGGAATAAAACATGCCATCTTTTTCTAGATAGGATTAGAATAAGGCATGCTAGATTAGTGTTGAGGAAAAAACAAAGAAAAGCTAAGATTACTATGTATTGCTACTTTCTATGTGTAACTGCTTTTGTAATAAGGCAGCTAGGGATAGGAAGGAAAAAGATGTAAAACTCAGCTGCCAAGTAGGAAATATTTCTTTTCAGGTAAGAGTCTAGAATTAGAAATTTTTATGCATGAAACAATGGGAAAAATTGAATGTATTCACAGCTCTTGAAAGGAAAAAAAATAGAGTGTGCCTTGGATAGAAATGAGAGTGCAGACTTGTGTGAAGTCTATGCTGGTTAACTGTGTAATAAAGGAGATTTCCGCATTGTTCATAATTGAATGATTTAATAAAAAGGATTTGGAGGTGCTTAAAAAAATTCAGCGGTGCGTATACTGTCCTTTTATGGTATATATATGCCTCTAGAATTAGATTGAAGTGTGCGCGCAGTTCATTTTTTTACTGTGGATCAATAGAAAGATATGGACGGGCTTTAGAGCAGTGTTCTGCGCTGTCCACTAATTGGGTTATGCATAAAACCGTTGTGGCATTTCCATTGGGCGTTGTGTTTAATTAACATATACTGTGGCTGCTTAAACAACCCGTATTCATTGCACTGTCCAACAAATTTCAATACGCTGCTGCCATAATTTGAATGGTGTTTATTAATTAATGTTAAATAGCGGTTGTGGAATTTAATTAAAAGCTGCGCACTGTACGCTGTCGCGAAACTCATATATGTGTATTGAAATAGTTACAAAAGCGTTGACAACGCTGTGCGCCACCGCTATTATGGTGTATTGTTATCACATTCACATGTTTGTGCCCAGAAGAATTTTGTGCGCCAATTCCATATATAACTTGTTTCAGTCATGAAAACAATGAGTAGATAAAGCAATTGCAGCAAGGCGGAAATATTAGTTGTTTTTTACAGCAATTACAAGCATTCCATAATTAGACAAGGTGGAGAATTAATGACTGATGACCTCAGGGAATCGACAAGAAAACAAACCAAAGACATAGAAGATATTGTAATCAAACTATGAAGATTGTCATTAAAACCAACAAGCAGTCCATCAATATGTAACATATTAAGAAAATGAAACATATTTAAATTGACCTTAAATAAACAATGCAACATTTTGGAGAAATGGTAAAAAAAATGATATTATTGTGAGAGTCAATCACCCATAAATCCTTCCACATCAACCCTCTTACCCTTATGAGAGGCTTCACGGTTATCAGACTTTGACTTTATCAATTATATTAAAACAAAGTTAACTACAACGAATCTATTAATGTAAGTTAATTTTGAAATATTAATAGAGTTAGTTTTGAAATGTTATATAACTTATAACTTTTTAAAATTTAAATAAGGAAAACTAAAATAAATCAATGTTTTAATTTTCATGTATCATTTTATTAAATTTGAACTATATTATAAAAAATTAAATTTTTATTAACTTGTTTAAATTTAATTTAAGAAATACTAAAAATATTAATCAATTATTTAAATAGGAGTAGTCTACCGGGGAAGAATTGCCTGGGAATCGTAACCCGTCGGAAAACATTCCGATTCCGATAAAGGAGAATGCAGTGGTCTATAACGCGATTTTTTGAAAGTCTTTCCGCCGGATTTTTCCGGTCAAAATCCGGCAGCAATTCATTGGAATCCCAAGTTTGATAGCTAGTTTCTGCACAATCAATGGCTCCCAGGGGTTTTTCAGGGCACTGAATCCAAATATGCAGTTAAAAAACAATTTTAACTGGTTAAAAATCAAGATTTAACCTCATTTCTTCCGCCGGATTCCATCACCGGAATCTCCAAAAAGTCGCATTATAGACAACTCCAAGAAGAATGGTAGTTGAGTGAGAGAACCACCTCGACATGCGGATCCTTCCGGCATCCGATGACCTGTCCTATCTCGAGCAACGTTTGCGTCGACCTCCGTTAAGTTTCCATGTCAGTCATGTGCACCATGTTCATGTTAATTATCATGTATCCATCCATCATGTTAGGGCGGGATAATCAAATTTTGAAATTTAGCAGCGTCTTCTTCTTCGAAAACCCAAATCAAAAATCTTGCAAGTTATTCTAAAGACACCATTCTTTGCCAAAATCGAAGGATATTTCGGCTCTCTGGTAGATCAGGGCATTATCAGCTTAATTCTGAGGACACTCTTTCTGTATGGGCTTTTCATTATTAACCAGAGAGCGATCTGTGTCGTCGATTTTATTCCCGCACTTTTTAAATCTCAGGGTCAGGTAGAAAGAGAACTTCGTGATCGTGATCATGAGATCGATCCTCCTTCTCTGTATGAGTGAAGTTGTGTAAGGTTTTAGCGTTTGTATTCTGTATTTTGATTCTTTATGTCAAATGATTTTTCTTTTCATGAAAAACAGGTTGGTTTTATAGAATTTTTTTTTATGCTTGTATGAAACCGAGGATACGAACGCTGGAATGTGGATCTCACAAGATTCTTGTGGTGTATGAGTTTTAATGATCTGTTGTTGCAGATGATTGCACGACTTTTCTCCTTTTGAAGTAACAGGCAGAAATAGTCAAAGGAGGAAAACTGCTTGTAGCGTTGTGAGGGTTCCAGAGAAAAACGGTTGAAGCTTAGTAATTTGTTTCTGGCGGTGCATCTTTTGCAACTGCAAATTGGTGGGAGGAATTTTGATTAGCGTTTCGTTTGTCTGATTTATATGCATAATTAGCATCCAGAGGGCATTTATGAAAAAAGACGCCGCTACTTTCAAAATATTAAAAATATTCATTTATGTAATTAAAATTACATTTGCAATAAAAATCTACAATCTTATTTACAATTATATTATTAAATTTCAATTAAAATATTAAAATTAAAACACTTAAATATATATTATAAAGTTAAATTAAAAATAATAAAAACAACTAATTCTGGCCGTATTGTTTTATAACACCGTTCCATGATTATACCTGCAACAGGTATAATTATTTTCATTGATTTTGTATTAATATGGTCTGCAATAATACTCCTTCAATGACGCCAGATTTGTTATTGCTTTCGAGAGACTTTTTCGGATATCAGATTTTATTAGAGCAGAGTATTGTGTTGGCTTCTGTTTTGCTAAAATTGAAATTTCATTAGCATCCATTTCAGAGTCATTCAATTAGATGGAGGGTGACCATTTCTGTCATGAATGTTGTAACATAAATGTTATATGATTGTATTTTGCAATTATTGTGATTCTTATTGTACAAATAAAAAAAATATAGAATTTAGTAGACTTATTTATGAGATTAATGCAAATCACATTTATTTTAGCATACTAGTGATAAAGGTTTTGTACTAATTTTTTGTCATTTAATTTAATTTTTTATCAACATATTTATTATAAAAATTTAACTCTTTATCAACATATAAATACCTTATCTCACAACTTTAGTATAACATTAAAAATAAATTCAAATTAATTATAAAAATTCATTCAATAATACATCATCTTACATTCCTTTAAATTAATTAATTTACAAATCATAAATCAAAACCCTCTTCTTTATATATGCACAAAAATTATTCTTTATGAAAAATAGATGATATAAAATTAAAACAAAATTATTGTTTGATAAATAAAAAATTACAACCATATTTAACCCATAAATTTACATAAAATTTTGAAGGTGATATATTTTATTTTAGTGAGATTGCCCTGTATTCGGAATCCAATGCTAAACTTCATTCACTATTATAGAGTATCAATTTTACTTTGCTGCTAACAAGTCATCTTATTATTTAAACAAAATAATAGATAGGCATTCACTTCTCATTAAAGCAGGTTAAAGAGTGTCACATGTCATCATAATGTATTATTATTATTATTTTAAATATTTAAATTGCATACGTTTATGTTCATAATAGAAAATTATATAATCATAATTGTGTTATTCATTTTTTTAATTTATTTCATAATTTGTGAATTTCAGAATGATATTATCTTCGCATTTGACAATGTTGAAAGCTTAGGATAATCTTGCTATTTCTATAATTTTAAATTGTGATTTTAGACTAATTGTCATGTTCCATATTTATTTAATTGATTAATGCAGCCATCTACTAATAGCATTTACAAGAAGATTTCATTTTATTTATTTATTTTTAAATTAATTTTGTTTACATTAGAAATTAGAGATTTAAGTTATTAAATTTGTATAATTTAATTTCAGTGTATTTTTAAAATTTTGGGAAACAAATTTATTTATATATTTAAAAAAATAATTTAGAATAGAAAATTAAGAAAGTATATAAATGTAGACTTTAGAGTTAAATATGTATAAGGTTGGGGTATGGCAATATATTATATGAAGGTTGATACTTTCCTATCTATGCCTTTATATGCATATTTTCTAATATTTTTTATTTCCTTTTCAAAAATTAAAATACAACTTAATAGTTTCCTATCTTCTTTTTCTTTTTTGTAAATCAGAATTTTATATTAAGACCATAATACATAATTACAAAAGGTCTGCTCGTGGAGATAGAAGACTCCTTTCCTAGTTCGAATACAACCAATCATGACCAAAATAACCTCTTAAAGAACCCCAGGGCACACCACACAAGGCAGCAGAGAAAGTCAGGGTTTGACAAAAAAACAAACAGTGAACCAGCAAAATAACAACAAAACCATAGTATATCCAAATCCGAGTCTCACTGAGACCCACATAGAGCCTTAGACAACTACTGAGAGAAAAAAATCCAGAAAACTGAAAAAACGGATAAGTTCCAAGGTCAGTGATCGAATGTACAGACCCATGCCCCAGGAACTCACCCAGTGCTTGTAGCAAAGACCCATTACATCTGGAGAATCACATAATTCTTGGAGGATTCCTGACCAGTTGGAGCCTTGGCTCTGCCCGCATGAGGTAGCGATGAGAGTGTGCCCTGACCGGTGCCCGTTTTCTCCTCCTCCCTTTCCCTAGCACTCACAGCTTCCTGACAAATGGAGTGACACAGAAGGATGATTGAGATTGTTAGCTTTTTGGAAATGCTATCGAATTGCTGCTCCAGACCGCTGATTTTAAAGTCTAAGGTTTCCAAGATCACCTCATGCTCCGCAAAAGTTATAGAAATAGCTTCTTGAGCATGTCGTGCCTGGCTGATATAATCACCTCGCATGCTTATGGATTTTGCCAGCATTGTCTTCATCCGCCACATTTCTTCCTGCGTGCGGACATAGTGGGTGGCCCGAGTTGTAGATGTTCTAGGGTCCTGGACCCTCTGCATATCCTTCTCCAATTCATGCTCCTCCAAGTTCTCCTCTTCCTCAGCCACTATAGCGTCCAGATCCTCAATCTTACGTTTTTCCCTCTGAGAGGTCCTTGTTTCATAAGTTTCCCAAGCTTGCTTGAGATCTCGGCTGGCAGAAGCATTTCTGCGACCCTCCCCCGCCATTGTCTTGAAATTAAGCACCGAACAACACTGTATTCTGAGGGCCGAGAAAATGAGTATCTGCAAACTAACAGAATACACAATGGTGCTACCATTATTGGGGACTAAAGATATAGAGGAGAGAGCAGGTGAGGCACTTGCTGTGTTCCATCCTGTCACTTGCTAACCACAAATCCTTTCATAATTATCCTTGCTTCATGGTTCACACTTTCAATGATGTATCAATTTTTTTCTCTTAAGTTTTCCCAACTTGAACCTCTCCGATGAGTGCCAAGTGTCCATACCTTTAAATGGGTGTCGACAGAACTCATACTTTTTGTTCATGGAGCTGAAGGGAGTAACTCCCTCCTGCTTGTGCATTGAATGCCCATTTCCTGCCTGTCCTTCATTCTTCTTCCGACCCTTAATTCTCCCAGTAGTACGATTGATAATAATCATATCCCAATACTTGCAAAGAGTGTCGTCCCTCTGGCCTTATCTTTCGTTAACCATGTCCTGCCTCAAGAATAGAGTACACTTGTTTCTTACTTTCAGGCAGGTGACGTCTTGCCAACAACTGTCCATGATGATATTGGGGTTCTCTATACCATAATTTGCCAGATGATCCACTATGGTATTAGCTTTGCGGCGAACTGCCTGAAAGATTAAACCATTCAAATGCACAAGATGTTCGGCAATACTCTCTGTGACCTTGGCTAGTCTCCAATGCTGAGTGACTTTGCTTGCTTTGGCTCCCATCCTTCTCGCTGCTGTGATTGCAAGCTAAGAGTCCCCTTCTACCACTACTGCGCCCGCCTGTAATTTTCGAAGAATTCTCAGACCCTGTTCTAACGCTGCGAACTCCATCTCATTATTGGTTCCTTCCCCTAAGGCTTTGCTATAGATGTACTGAATTTCTCCTTTGCTATTCCTGAGAATGCCTCTGATGCCGACCAGACCTAGATTACCTCGAGAAGCACCATCGAAATTTAGCTTAAGGAAGCCTGAAGGTGGCCGTTTCCAGATACTTAAAGTGGTATTTATCTCCTGTTGGTGATTCACGATAGCCGCAAAGGTTCCTTTATCCAGGTTGAAAGCTTTCAAGATTTGTAAGCCCCCAGTTGATGCTTTAGTATCTTGTTCTGGTCTTCCTTTGACAAGAACCAATTTCCTGATATTTTGTATAATAATATCTATAGAGTGATTTATATTTCGAGTTTCGTTTAAGAATACTCTTCTATTCCTTTCCTTCCAGATTGACCATGTAATGATTCCTGGCATGGTTTTCCAAATGATGTTAACTAATTGACTGCTGGAGAAATTGCCTCGCCAATTCTTGATGGTTTCTTGAATGGAATCTCTTATTCTGTCTGTTTGCTGCAAAGTGGTTTCTACCCAATTTCACAGAAGGTCTGCCAAATCACATGTGTTGATGATTCATTGTTTCTTCTTCCTTTCCACACATGGGGCATCTAAATGGGCCACAGAACCCTTTCTTTCAGAGATTCTCCCAAGTAAGAGTTTTCCTGTGCATTAGGAGCCAAAGGAAGGTTTTAATTTTCAGATAGAACTATGAATCCCAAACCTTGTTGCTCCATTTAACTTTTTCTTCTTGCTCCGAATCTTCAATGAAGTTTCTGGATTCTTTGAGCGTAAAATTGCCCCCTCCTCTTTTTCCCCATCTTAGTTGGTCATTGTCTTTCGCAATTCTAATTCTTCTTTTGTTTAACAGTGTTTACAAGTTCCTAATGTCATTGTTTGCTTCGGTCATGTGCTCTGTTTCATTGAATACCCAAGTTCTCCACTCCTGGTCCCTATTATTAGGATTCCAATAGTGATTCACCGTCATTCTCCCAAGCTCCTAGTAATTTCTTTGAAGACCTGCAAACTCACGCCTTTCCAACTTGGGGAGTTGTTGCCAGGCGTGCTCCCAAAAAAGGGCAGTTTCTCCATTGTGAATTTCCCAGAAGTTATTCTCCTGTATAATGTGTTGGTTTTTTCTTGCTAGGTTCCAGATTGGTGAGCCTTCTTGGTTCTCTCGCATTCTGATCAGGTACTGTATATTATGCATTGGAGCGTATTTTTCCTTCCAATGTCTAGCCCAAGGAAGTTTGGGTTCCTTCAGCCATTTCCACCACAACTTAGCACCACAAACCCTATTGATCGTGGAGGGGTCTTGCAAGTTTAACCCTCCCAGTTGTTTGGGCTTACACATTTTATTTCATGCCACTAGTGCCCACTTTTTCTTCTCTGAATTCCCTGACCATAAGAAAATTCTCTGAATTATCCTCATTTGTTGAAGGACTCCTTTAGGAGCAGGAATTATGGAGAGCATATATTAAGGAATAGCTTGAAGGACTACTTTGGTTAAGACTAGCCTACCAGCAAAATTGAGGGCTCTATGGGACCAGTGATGGCATCCTTTCTCCAGGTTTGCTAGGATCTTTTCCCAATGGATTTTTTCCTAGGGTTTATCAGCTAGAGGAGCTCCTAGGTACCTAGAGGGTAAGCTGCTTCTCCGAAAGCCTAGGATGGTAGAAAGATTTTTTTGCACTGCTAAATGAGTATTGAAAAAAGAAGATGGTGGATTTAGATAGATTAACTTCCATACCTGAAGCTTTGCTGAAAATATTGAGGATCCTTTTGTAGCCCAAGGCTTCTTTGACTGTGGGAGTACCATGTAACATCGTATCATCAACAAATTGTTGGTGAGTGGTTGCTGGAATTAAAGGCAGGGGCTACAATCCTTTGATATTTCCTTCCTCTTTAGTGCTGCGAATGAGTCTACTTAAACCTTCCATCAGGATTACAAAAAGGAATGGTGATAATGGGTCGCCTTGCTTGAGCCCTCGTGAGGGGGAGAATTGATCAGAAGGGGCACCATTTACCAGAATAGAAAATTTAGTAGATTTGATTAGAGCTAAAATCCACACTATCCACTGACTAGCAAAGCTGAAAGCTTTTAAAATTGCTTCCAGGTAATTCCAGTTGACCTTGTCATAAGCCTTTGACAAATCAAGTTGCACCATCATACCTGCAATCTTTCTGGATTGAAGAGTATGAATCATTTCTTGAGCTAGTAAAATATTGTCCAGAATTTGTCTCCCCTAAACATATCCAGATTGCTCTTCAGAGATGAGGCCCGGAAGAATGGGTTTCATTCTGTTAGCTATGACTTTAGAGATAATTTTATATATAACATTGCACAGAGCTATAGGCCGAACTTTTGTAGGGGTGTTGGCTTCCTCTTCTTTTGGAATCAGGGCAAGGAATGTAGAGTTGAGGGACTTGAGGATTGAGGCAGAATGCCGAGAGTCTTCCACAACTTCGCAGACCTCTGTTGTAACAATGTCCTAGCAAGCCTTGTAGAAGTTGATGGTAAAACCATCAGGCCCAGGAACTTTATCATTAGGCATATCCTTCACCGCTTCTTCCACCTCTTCCAAAGAAATTTCTCGAGTCAGTTCCAGGTTTTGCTCATTAGTGATTATCTTGGGGATGGAGTTGATGAGTTCATCAATTTCTTCTGTTCTGTCAACCTCTGGCTCTTGAGCTATGCTGCTGAAATGCGTAGTAAGAAGGGTTGAAATTTCTTAAGGTGTCTGTAGAATGGCTCCCTGTTCATTTATGAGACTATGGATTTTGTTAGCTCCCCTATGGTCCATTGCTGATCTATGGAAGAATTTTGTATTCTGCTCCCCTTCCTTAAGCCACTGAATACGAGACTTTTGTCTCCATAGGGTTTCCTCTTGTTGGAAATGAAGCTGCCATTGCTGCATCAACATTTTTTATTTGTTTACTGTTTCTGAATTAATATCCCCAGTGATCCAACCTTTGTGTATATGCTCTAATTGCTCCTCTAATTTGGCTTTTTCTTTGAATACGTTTCCAAAGACTGTTTTGTTCCAAATTTTGATCTTGTCTTCAATATATCTCAGTTTGCCTTATAATCTATACATTTTGGTACCTCTGATGCCCACTGGTTCATTCCACCATTTTTTAATAAGTTGAATGAAGTCCGGATGGGTAAGCCAAAATTTCTCAAATCTAAATGGCTTGTTTCTTGGAGTGCCCTGGATAGGAGAAATCAGAGAAATGGGCCAATGGTCTGACCCTCCACTAGGGAGTATATATGATTCTACTATAACTCCCTCCAACAGAATACTTTCAGACATTAGAAATCTGTCTAGTCGAGAAGCAATTTGTCTTTCACCTCCCCTTTTGTTATTCCAAGTGTAAGCCCCACTCTTGGGGTGGACATCCACTAGATTAGCTATTTTTATGAAGTCTAAGAAAGCTTCATAATCTTTGTTGAGTTTCCTTATCCCTCCTTTCTTTTCCCCGAGGGTAGTTATCATATTGAAATCCCCTCCTATGACTGCCTTTGCTCTGGGATATCTTAGCTTCAAATTCAACAGAGTTCTCAGAAAAAGAAACTTCTCTTCTAGCTTCTGAGGCCCATAGACATTAGTACACAGATAGGTTTCCGAATTTCCTACCACCTGAGCTTCTACAGCTATGAAAGATATGGTCGCTTCAGAGGAGAGAATTTTGATTACTTGCGGATCCCACAAGGTGATTAAGCCTCCCTCCCATCCATTGCTGGCAGTTTCAAGGTATTCCATGTGTTTGCCTAATTTTTTGCTTACATTATGAATATTACTACTTGCACATTTGGTAATCTCTGGTTTTTCCTTTTGGACCTTCTTCTTTAAAAGTCGTTGTTTTATTTGGCTATTAAGCCCTCTAACATTCCAAGAGATGACTTTCATTTTAAAACAAGATTTAGTAGTTTAGAGAAAAAGCTTCTAGAGCTTTCATCTTACCAGAGTTTAAGAGCATTTGTCCCAATTCTTGCAATGCCTCATTATTGGTTCTGCATCCTCTCTTTTTCCTTTGTTTGGAACTTGTGGAGGTTTGAAGTAGACCTTTTGTTCGGAGTCCCATTCCTTTGGCTACGCCCAGGTTCTTGCTTTGCATTTCTATTTCTGCTCTTTGTCGTGCTATTAGTATATCATTAATTCTCCTAACTTCCTCTTCCGATATGTGTTACATCCCCTTCTTTTTCTAGTTTTCCACCATGTCCGGTAGATTAACTCCTTGCTCTAGTATGTTAGTAAGTTCCATATCATCACTTCCGATGTCACTTATGAGCATTTTTGAGTCTTCATCTACCCCTTTTTTTACCTCTTGATTCTGTAGTATAATGCTTGGAGGATTTTTTTCCATTGTTTTAGTTTCAGGCTCTATTGTAGTTTTGTTTGCTTCAGAGGTGTTTTATTCCTTATTGTTGTCCTCTGATTCGGTTTCAGTTTCTAGAATGTCGAAAGCATTGCTAGTATTACCTTGTTATGTGCTTGCTTTGGTCGGGCTTTTCCTATTAGCTCTTTTTCTCGCTCTTGGTCGAGTAAAGAATTCCCTATTCTTCTCTGCCTTGTCTACCTTAAGGTCTTCCACTGTTTTATTTAATGGACATTCTCTGATTAAATGTCCATTCTCATGAAATTTTTTGCATCGGAATGGAATTTTCTCATAATCAATGGCTTGGAAATAGTCTTCATCCCTATATTCCAGCCACAGTCCCTCATGCAGTGCCCCCGACACATCCATTTCCACACAGATTCTGGCACAGAGAGTGTATCTTCTCTGCAAAGTAGCTTCTGAAGTTTTACTGAAGGTCCCTAATTTATCACCTATCTGTTTCAGAGCTGCGTATCCCTAATAGTCTATTGGCAGGGAGAAGAGGCGTATCCAGACAGGCACCTGCTTGAAGGTTTCTTTTTCTGGCACAAAATTGGGCTTCCAAGGCCTAATGTAAAGGCCCACAGAAGCGAAGAAATAAGGTCCGCCATCATATATTCTATCCTTATCCTCTAGATTTGAGAAAACAACAATGAAAAAACCTTTGGCTCCTAAGTCCAGTCTAACATCACATTTGGGTTTCCATTGCTGCTTTATCCATTGCCCTTTCTGTTGGCCAGAGTCCCATGAACTTTTAGATCACTGCATGTTCGATCATGTGATCCTGGTAGGCTTGAATGTCTGGGTCTTTTATCACCACCCTTAGGGTTTCTTCCGCCTTAGGTTTACATGGGCCTTGAGCCTTTTTACCGTTGAATGTTTATGTTTTGTCTCATTATTCCTCCTTCTCTTTATTCAGAGCCCCTTCTTCTTCTTCTGTCTGCTTCTTTTCTTGTTTGTTTTCATGGGCGGGATGTGCTTGCGTTGGCTTCTCCCTGCCTCTATTTTCTATTCGACTACCGTCCTCCTTTCCTTTCAGCTTTTGAGTATTTTGATCCTCATTGCCTTCATATCTTTTCCTTCCCTTGCTGGTCACGTCCTCTTTCTGTGACCTTTCATACCCAACTATTTTCAAACCTTCCTGTGCTCTCTGTTTGTGCATCATTATTTTTTTATAAGATGGGGTCCCTATGGACCCCTCGTTTTCCATCTGTCAAGTCAGGATCTGTCCTCTTTTGTATAGCTCTGCCAGTCTGACCCTGTTCTTTTCTAGTTTTGAACCCTAGATCTGATGAGTCCGTGAACTACAAACGCCCGTTTTCACCAGGTTACAGATTTCTCCCATCTACAAAAGATTATTCATAATGCACCAAGTTTCCTATCTTCATTCTCATATATAATTGTTATTAAGAGATGAAAAAAAAAATATAATATATAATTATTATTAAAACTAGCATGGTCATATAAATTAAGCATAGTCATCAATCCATAATAAACACACTTAATCATAAAAATTAATAATAATGATTAATTATTATTATTATTATTATTAATGAAAAACGAAATAATATATTTTACATATTTAAAAAAAAAAAACAAAATTGGTAAGACAAGATGTGAGTCTATTTCCCTTATTGTATGGCTAGACTAACAATAACAATAAATGGAATGCACTAAGAAATACTTAGTGCATTCCCTTTATTTTTATTGTTAGTGTATTCCCGTAATTGTATGGCTACATTAACAATAAAAATAAGGGGAATACACTAACCTTACCTTATTTCTTAGTGTATTCCCCTTATTCTTATTGTTGGTGTAGCCATACAATAAGGGGAATAAACTAAAAACTTGCCTTTCCAATTATGCGTCCCAACAATAGTATTAGTATACAAAATATACAAAATATGAATAATGAAAAATGTTGGCATTCACGTCTCCAAATAAAAATAATTTGTAAGAACTAATAACAAAATTAATAACTACTAGGGGTGGCTAAGAGGGAGGGATTATCAATAAGTTTGAAAAACAACGAAATAAACTATTCTTGGGGCCTTGGCCAATTAGCAAATAACCCCGCCAAATCATATGTGTTGCTACAAGGTGTAATACTAACAAGAGCAACAAAGATTGAAAACTTGGTTGTAATGGGTGATTCCTTTATAATTATATCACACATGATGCCTGGAACATTACCAAAAGAGTGCAAGTTAAGAGGTATGATAGAAACAATCCAAGCTTTGAAACTATCAATTTAAAAGCTCATCTTTTATAATGTTATGAGATCGCATAATGTTGAAGTAGTTTGTCTTGCTAATGAAGGTGTAAAATAGAAAGGGGTCTTTGTTCATAATGGCTACCCTCAATTTCTCCCATCCCTTAACTATGAAATTGTTTGAATTAAAAAATGAAATTTGGAGAAGGGAGAGGGCCACAAAAATCAACATGGCTCCTTCTCCCAAAGTCATTATGCATAAAATAGTATTAGTGTTAGTTTAATTAGGCTTGAATACATAAGCATTGACAAAATTTGGGGGAAGCATGTTATTCATTTTTCGTCATCATTATATCCCTTATTCATGTGCTTCCGAGCCATTGATGATAAAGTGATAGGATATATTTTATTGTTTGGAGAAAGCATTAAACATTCTATGCAACCCTTTGTATTCTTTGTGGAAATGACATATATTAACAATGGTTATAGTGGAGTTCTTTGATGTGGTCTTGAGGAGGTAAATAAGGTTTAGTTACTCTGGGGGATATGGAGAAAATAATGGGACAAGAGCCTCTGTGCACCCTTCTTTATTTCTCGACCATTAGCATATTAAGGAGGTCCATAATTCAGTTGTTGACTTTCCAAAATCGATGGTATCCTATGATAGTAGTCTCAAAGCTACTGGGGAGCTCTTAGCACCAACTAAGCATTATCTCTCACATATGTTAGGAAGGTAATTCATAAACTTTTCATGTTAATCAAAATTTCTTCGTTGTTCAAGCAATAAAGGCAAGGTTTGTTAGGCATGTCTTGTAGGCACTCAGTTGGTGTAAAAGTTTTAATTTGGAAAGTGATGATACCGAAAATTTTGTTGATAATTGTTGCTCGGTGTCAGCACTTTAAGGAACCCTTGATGTTGTGGTTTTGTTCTTGTCTTAATGATCTAATTTCTTCACATGACGAGAAGAGTAGGGGCTTACCATCCCATAATGTTTCATGGGTGCCTTACAATTCAACACTTAGTAGTAAATTTACATGGGAGGAAAATTGGGATACTTGAATTTGCTATGAGGGTATTGTAATGGAATCACTGGAGCAACAAATGGATAGATTAGAGTCAAACCAAGAACTTATGATACCAAAATGAAACATGTCTCTTTTGTTGTCTTGATAACTTTGGAATTATTAATGGAAAATAAAACTTAGCAGAGGAAATTAGAGGGTGAGACAAATGGTCTTCACCAACAACTAAAGGATCAACGTACATAAATTAAATCACTTTCCCTTGATATATCCTCCAATCTAGATGAGGAATGTGTAGGCAATGTAATAAAATTAGATTTGAATGTACCTCTTGTAGCAAAGAAAGACTCCAGAACTTAGTTAGTGGAACTTACATCAATTTTGCTTTGTATTGTAAGTTTTGTATGATCTTGTTGATCTTTTGGAGAGTGTATACCTCCAAAGGCCCAACATCTAGTAGGCAAGTTAGCAGTAAGTATATGATATATGATAGTCTTGATGAGGTTATAGTTATTTCTGACCTTGGAAGAAATTTCAATGTAATCACCTAATCTACAAGTTGTGATACAAATAGAAATTTTTACTTAATATCAAATTCTCATTTATGTTCCATTAGGAATCTATAATCAATTGGTTTCTAGTGCTTTTGCTTTTGGTTGCACAAGGAAGATAAAAGAATCGACAGTTGATTAAAAGGAATAAAAAGAATGCATCAATACAAATTAAAATTCGTGTCATATGAAATGAGTTATGGTCTTTTTGACATGTTGTATTGATGAACCATGGTATTAGCCCATGGTATTGTAAAAACCCATATTTATAGATTAAGAATAGTCATGAGAAAGTGGGGGCAATCTCTATTGTTAAGAATCTTGTGACATGTTTATTTAAAATATATAATTTTTTTTATCATTAATATAATAATTACTATTTTAAATAAGATTACAATATAGTTAATTTTTATGATTAAGTGTTTTGATGCTTATTATGGATTGATAATTGTGCTTAATTTATATGATCATGCTAGTTTTAATAATAATAATTATATATCATATTTTTTTTTCATTCCTTAATAACAATGAGAATGAAAATAATAAAATATTTGTGGAAAGTTTCAACCTTCATATAAGATATTGACATACCCAATCTTATACTTTTTTTTTTTTTTGCTAAAGCAAAAGTTGTTCCTTCTATTCTTTTTTTTTTTGCTAAAGCAAAAGTTGTTCCTTCTATTCATTTGTACCTAAAAAATATTTTACATAGAATACAACTAACCCAAAGGTGAAAATGGCTTAAGAATTAACTAGCACCCTGAACTTTGCACTGAGTCTACATTTATATAATTTCTTAATTTTCTATTATTTAAATTGTTTTTAAATATATACCATAATTTAATTTCTTTAAAAAATGTTTAAAATTAAATTATAAAAATAATAATATTTAAATTCTCTTAATTTCAACAATTTCAACAAAATAATTTAAAAATGAAATAACAATTAACCAACTGGCTTAAATGTTATTCGTTTTGATAGGGCATTAATTCATTCAAGTAAATGTAGAGCATGATAATTGGTTTAAAATCACAATTTACCATTATAGAAATAACAGATTTATCCCACGCCTTCAGCATTGTTAAATGTCATCACTAGTAGATGGGTCGCCATTTTATTAATTACATATATAAATATTTTTAATATTTTGAAGGGACTAGCATTTTTTTTCACAAATGCCCCCTATACTAATTCTGCATATAAAACCAGACAAGCAAAAGCTGATCAAAATTACTCCCAGCAATTTTCAATTGCAAAAGATCTACCGCTAGAAACAAATTTCTAAGGTTCAAGAGTTTTGCTCTGAAACCCTCACAATGCTACAAGCAGTTGTACTCCTTTGACTGTTTCTGCCTGTTACTGCAAAAGGAGAAAAGCCATGCAATCATATGCGACAACAGATTATTAAAACTCATACACCCGAAGAAGCCCTGTGAGATCCACATTCCAGTGTTCGTATCTTTGGCTTCATACCATAACAATTTTTTTTTCAATAAAACCAACCTGTCTTTCATGAAAAAAATTAAAAAATCATTTAACATAACAAAATACATAATACAAATGTTAAAACCTTACCCAACTTCACTTACAAAGCGAGGGAGGATCGATCTCCTGATCAAAATTCTCCTTCTCCCTGATATTTAAAGAATGCGGGAATAAAATCGACGGCACATATCGCTCTCTCGCAAATAATGAAAAATCCATACAGAAAGTGTGTCCTCATAATTAAGCAGAGGTTACCAGATTTCTGATTTGGTTTTAGAAGAAAACGACGAGGCGGCTTAATTTCAAATTTTCATTATTCCGCCCTACCATTACCATGATGGATACATGATGGTTAACATGAACATGTTGCACATGATTGACGCAAACGTTGCGGGAGATAGGATAGGTCATTGGATGTCGGATGGGTCCGCACGTCGAGGTAGCTATCTCGTCATTCACCATTTTTCGTTATTTGAATCAGAATATTTTCCTAAGCGTTACAATTCCCGGGCCATT
>APFE031454962.1:100666-114342 GCA_000404065.3 Pinus taeda
TAGTGGGTTTACCTTCAACCTAAAGAAACATGAATTTGAGCCACTCAATTAAAAAGAAATTGCTAAATTTCTATTTATCAGGTTTTGAGTAAAAACAATTAATAACTCATATTTACAACACTTCAAATATTTACAACCTTTCAAGTCTTGTATTTATAACTCATATTTATAACCCTTTAAAATGAAACGAACTATCTATATTTTTTTAATAATAAAAAGAATATTCTTTATAAAACTAACACTGACATGCTACTCCTATATATTTATCTTATATTTAATATTTAGTGTCAATCAATTGAATGACAAGATGAAAGCTCAAATTAATTGCACCTTTAAAACATGACTTAGAAGTTTAATTGGTAATTATGTATTCATTGATTTGTACATTGTTAATTGCAATTTCTCTTGAAAACCAATGTTTATATCAAAATTTTAAAAATTAACACTCACTTCTCCCGTAGTCTCTTGTTTCTTTATTTGATCGTGGTACTCGAGATTGCCTTTCTCTAAAGTATCCAATGTGAAGATGATAGCTTATGTGTTTCCGCTTTCTCAGTAGGTTCATGTGATTATTATTATTTTTGGTGTTAATGTCTATGTTTTTTTTATGCCCAACCATTATTTATTATCTAAACATTGAAGTTTGAAAATCCGTAAGTGGCTAGTGTGGAAATGGCAAGGTATGTTGAGAATTTGGTTATCTAGTAACTCATAATATGCAGGCGTGTGATTACCAACAGTAGCTAAACAGGGGAGATTGTGGAATCCATAAGAAACTCATAATATGCAAGCGATTGAAGGGCTATCTTTGTAAAAAAAATAAAAAACAACCCTGCAGAAATGAATTGAACGAGATTTCCTGCAGATATACATGAAATGGAAAAAAGAGAACAAGAGAACCCACCATAATAGGCATTTTCCAAGCTTCCATGTGAATGTAGTCATAAACCAGCAGTTTTTCCTCTATACCCCAGTTTTTCTGATTCTATTATGATCTTGCATGTCGCACTTTTGACTCCTACAACTAGCGCAGCTTTATCAATCACTGACTGTTTCATTTGAAGTGTCATTCACAACCAAGGATATTTATGATGATCCTAAAGTCTAATATTATTGCAAAACCTCCTATTCATGTTTAACTCATGAATTCACAAGGACGCATTTTCATATGAAAGCAAAGCAGGTTAATAACTGTGTTCCAAATGAAAAGCAACAAACCATCAAACTTGGTATTGCGGACACTGGAATTTGCAATTTACTGCACTTTTTATTACATTATAGAAACAAGAAGTACACACGTTGTGGAACAGATAGAAATTTTACAACTAATCGAGTTTAAAAGTTAGATGATTTGCCTCGATCTGCCCCACCAAACTGTATCAGTTTCAGAGTAAAACCCAATGCAAGGCCCAGGCCATTTTGGTAGAATAGCAACCTCTTGGACTGGGCAACCCCTTTTGGGGTATGTTTCTCAAATCATATGTAGAAAACACATTCTAAGATGATGGTGAAAAATCAAGATCACTCAAAAACTCGGGGAATGGTACCTGATGGGATGAAGGGAGTGTTACGCTGTCAACCAATGTTATATTTTCAACCAGAACTGCAACACCCAAATAGTATTAGTTTCAAAGAGATGAAGCCAAATGCAAGCCCTACACAATTTTGGCAGAATAGCTACCTCACGGACCTGGCCCGTAGCACCTTGGCAGAAGGAAGTCTGCTCTAAAAAGGGCAGCAACCTTTGGGAATTGTTTCTTAAAGCACTTCAAAAAAAAAAAAATCCTCGATGAGGGTGTAAAATCAAAGTACTAAGAGACTAGAGGAATAATAGTCACATCAAACAATAGTACAAAGTGTTGGGTGTGAAGCCTAATTATCTTCTATATTCAAAAGTACCACCACATTGGACCCCAGTTCAAAATGGGGGCGGCAACGCCGCCCGTAAAATATTTGCTGCAGGGGGGGTCCAGGGGGGGCGGCTGCGACCTTTGGGAGCCCCCCGCCCTGGCGGGGGGTTTCGGGGGCAGCGCCCCCGAAGCTAAAAACCGCTGTAAAATTGCCTTGTAAAAGTATAGTAATTCCTAGTCAATCTGGGCCATTCATTAGGCGGATGATCTGACGGTAGAACTTATGTTTAGTTTAGGGTTTTTTGCCCTAGAAGGCAACCCCTCTCTTTGTATGAGGGCATTGTATTTGAGGCTGTGAGATATATGTGTATTCAGTGTGAGCGAGAAACAGAGAGGTGAGACTGTGAGAGAAGACAGAGGATATTACAGCGGATTTGCTGTAGGTTGTGTCTCTTCATTTTGCTGGATAATAGAAAGGAAGGACTGGCTGTTCGAGGTGGACGTAGCCAAACTGGGTGAACCACGTATATCTGTGTCTCTCTTGTTTTGTGCGTTTTCTGTGTTTATATTTCTACATTATTTCATGTGTTCCATTGCTCCGTAATATATAATTTTCTAACAAAAGTGTGCATGACAAGAGAATTAAATAAAATATGTGTATGCCTTGATATTTAGTGTTGACATACAACAACAAATTTTTGAAGCACCTAGGAAAATTCCAAATGCATTGGTTGGGGAAATACATGATCCAACAAGTGATTGATGTGAGATTTGTGTGGCTGCAATATTTGGATGGTACACTGTGAGAAGGATTTGTTAATGAGAGTTGGTTGAAGTTGTGAAAGGACAACCAGGCTTCTTCCTACTATGTGTAAAGGAATAGGAAGAACTCTACCCTTTGTACATAAATAAAGTATGTTGTTTGTTTTATGAATTAAATAGTAGTTAGTTACTAGAGTGGGTGTATAGTAATTTATCATTCACTGTTGGTAGTAGAATATTTTGGCTTGTTTCAGAATAAAAAAGCTACACGAGGTGAAGGAATATTATGCATCAGGGAGGTTCCACATGGTATCTTCGCCAAAGCATGCATCACGCAGTGTTAGGGGCATATTCCGTTAACAGTGGATGAAAGCTGGATGAAGTACGAATAGGATGAAAAATGGCATGGAGGGACCTTCCTAGCATATAATTAGGAGAATATGTGTCAAAGTTAGGTGATATGACCCATCTGTTATTACTCGGAGAGGGAAGAAATCATTAAGGAAAATGTTTTCATTAAGGTGTAATCACAATTGAGAATCATGCTCGTACAACCCACCTACGATGCGATGATAACAAAGTAAGTGGTAGATCACCTACGATTATATTGTTGTGCTCAAGTGATGGTGAGAAGTGGGATAATTATGAAGACAAGCATAAAAGCAAGAAGTTATTTGCATGAGGCCCATCTGTACATTGAATATTTTTGGGAGCGGAGAGCTGAAGTAGGGTTGTGAACCAGATTTAACAACCAAGAGAGCGTACAAAGTAGAGGTCTAAGTCTCAGGAATTTGGGTATTGGAACTCGGAGCCTCCATTGTAGAAAAATGGGGAAAGAGAGAGGATCACTAGGAGAATGGAGACTATAAACCAAAAAACATATGTTCCCTCAAAAGGTCGAAGTTAAAGGGTTGTAGGAAGAAAATGCATTGCAAAAGGTAGAGGATCAAAAGACAATTGAAGAATATAATAGTGTGAGGACCAATTTCGAGACGGTAGGGCCATTAGTGGAGTCAGGTTGAAAAAAGATACATGATATGTTCGACCAAGGAAGAAGATAGCCCCACCTATTTTAGTAACTTGTGACAGAAAATACTTAGTGGAGATACTACCCCTACCACGTGTTGGTCAAATTGAAGGGAAAATGTGAAGCCATATTAAGAGAATGAGGTACGTTGATCATGATATCCATGATCTTGCCAAATTTCCAAACCTCTAGGATTATTTTCAATGTGTGGATACGGATGACCCCAAGGTGATTAAGCTGGAACTCCAAGAGTGGGCCTACCGCTTAGAAACAAGTGACATACTCAACCTATTTGTTATTCCCCATTTTGGGAGGGGAACTGAGGTGAATGAAGTTGTTAAATGTATATTGGCCTGTGTACATGGAGGTTTCCTCTAGCTAGACAAACTAGTTAGTGTTGACCTCCAACCTAATTCATGAGATTACCGCCCTCCCCATTGAGGAAGACAATCTAAAGCCATTGATTGTAGATAAAGACCATAGCCTTAGCGTGCAGGTGATGAAGGACTTCAAAATGTCTAGGGGAGGTCAAGGGCCACTCTGTTTTCTATACATGCACTAGCCTGTAAAGTGTCATAGAAATATTGGAAGGATTAAGTAATGGTTGGTATTATTATCACAGCCAACAAGTGTGCTAGATGAGAGAAGCTAATTTGGGAACCATATTTACTGAAAAAACTCTAGCAAGACTACGTGGATGTATAGGAAAATAATGGGATGTGACTTGGAAGGTACCTATGAACATAGAAGTGGAGTTCAAGGAAATACCAAGCAGTCAAGAGACTAAAGGGTCATAGTCAGATATAAAAAAAACAAGAGGTCCATTTCCTTGTCATTCTGAAACATGAGCAAGAAGAAGAACAACTAGTACAATAACAAAAATGCATGACTAGGAAGAAAGAGGATATTGAGGAGTAATGCAAGCAACATGTCTACAAACTAAGCTAGAAAGAAGCAAAAGGAAATTTGCACTTCTCCAGTTCAAATGATGTTATCAGATGACAATTTTGAGATAATCGGTGAGCACATGGAAGAGGCCACCATGGAAAAGTTGGTCAAGATGCAACAGACATTGGGTGATCTATACAAGAGGTTGGCAGTCTAATAAACTTCGTAAGAACCCACAGTTCAAACCACCACTAAAGGGCAACCCTAGTCCCTAGAGACAATGTAGGTGCCTTCTTTCACATCTGGAAAGCAAAAGATTATTGTGGCTATCCACTAGAGCTATGGAATTCCTTGGCAAGGAATCGTAGCAATGCACAACAGCTACTGCGTAGGTCAACATGGTGCTTTCCCAATTAACTCTGGATAGTTTACACCGGTAGTAGCACAATGTCATGCAATTGTCATGGTAGCGACCACCATTACAGAAGTAGAACAGATGAAGACAACGCAACAACAATTATAATAAGCGAAGAAGCTAACAACAGACAATGAGATGAAATGGCATGTAGCATTAGGACAGCTCTACTAAGAAGTAATAGGTGATCTTATCAACACCACTGTCCCAACTAAGGGACCGGTTGGAAATATAAGAGAGGTCATCCAAGGCCTCAAAACAAAAGTAACAAAGCTCGTGGAGTAGCAGAAGCCATTGATGTCACCAGAGGATCGAGAACATAAGGAATTGGTTCAGTGCGCCAGGGACCACTATCATTACTTGGTTGAGTACGAGCCATGGTGGAAAATACATGGATTCCATATTGATGAACTTTGAGAAGATCAAAAGAAAGAAGTGAGGACACCAATGTAGTCACAAGTGATCCAACCACCAAAACAACACATAACCTAATCAAAAAAGGGGAAGATAAAAGAACCAAAGTGGAGGCACAACATCAAGCCTTGCAAACCTTAAATGAATTAGCAAAAGAGGAGACTCCATCTCAGGAGAAGGAGAACGGCTAAGTGGCTCGAGACAAGCCACAATTTTTTGTTGGCGGCTCTTGGAGGCCAATTTTTTTATTTTTTTGTAGTAGTGTGAGAGACCACACACAGAGGAGAATGACATACACACATTCTTTATATATAAAATAAGTTTATATTGAAATATAGTTGTTAACATGAATATTCAATTTTTTTTATAAGTTTTATATTGAAATATTTATAAGGTAAAGTATACATTTTAAAGCATTATATAACTCAAACTTAAGACTTTAAAAAATATCTAGCATATTTTTGGTAAAATTGACTAGAAAAAATACCCAAAAGAAGGCCAATTTTTTTATTAATTAGACTTCTCTTTAAATAACTATTTACTAAACAAGTTTCTCAAAGTTTCATATAGATTTATGAGAATCATAAGTATTTTTTGTTTAATTTGGAGAATTATAATGCCCCTAAGGGTTTTTTAGTGTGTTGAACCTATTTATGAATTTCAAAATGCATTTTTAACACCAATAAATCACAATTTCACTAGAAATTGTATTCTTAGATTTTAGTGAAAGAAGTCATTTCATCTATTAAATAAATTATGCCCTTTATTTTTATTCTATTAGCTTTTTGTCACATGACTATTCTCACTAGGTTCTTTGTCGTGGTTGTTTGGGTAATTGTTAGAGGCTTGAACCCCTCCCACTCACCATGCCCCCCCCCCCGACAATGCCATGTGATGTAGGAGGGGTGGAGGTGGTAGTAGTTTGTGCGGGGACAATGTGGGGCTTAGCTTTATCCCCATAATTCAGTCATAACATATTTTAATGCAGTGCCTTTTGAGACTCAACCAGAAATAAGAAAATTGGAAACTTAGGTGGTTGTTGAGAGGCAATCCTACTCTGACTCTGAGATACTAGACGAGAGTTCTTAATGGGTTCCTGACCCTAGTCACACCAGGGGATGAAAAAAGAAATACCTCAATTTTGTTACTCTGCCCTTGCAGATGAAGACTCACTTTGGTCTCGTAATGAAATATAAACAAGTGGAAGGATACATATTTGCTTCATTGGAGGACATTAAAAGGATGTTGAGGAACTAGTGCTTCTCCATGGATAGGCTTGACATAAGGCTAGCCCATGTAGAGGGGCATCTTCATTGTGACTTTGATAGTGCTACACCCCAAGATCGAGTGTTTCTTCTTTTTAATCTTAATGGATATTAAGTCTTCGAGTATATTTTGACTTTTGTTGTATTTAGAATATCTATTTTTTGTAATTTGGAGCCATTTGAAAAGAAAAATTGGAGGATTATCCTAAGTAGTAAAAACCCCCACTATGAACATGATGTAATAGCTCTGGTTTGTTGAAGATATTTTGGTGATATAAAACCTTTTAATATATACATTAGAATTTATTTAATAATTTTACATATATATTTTGCATCGTAGAGGAACCAAGCAACCCAGTAATGTATTGTTGAAGATATTTTGGTGATATAAAACCTTTTAACATATACATTAGAATTTATTTAATAATTTTGCATATATATTTTGCATCTTAGAAGAAACAAGCAACCCACTAAAATCTACGACTTGTCCTCCTTAAATAGAGACACAATGGGGAATTTGAATCTTAGATCTCTCACTTTTCACATGACTCGCATTACTTTAATCGCCAATTAAACTTCCTCAAAACATTTATACATAGAAATAAATAAATTATTTTAACATCCATGAGGCTAAAGATAGCCTATGGGACAGATTGCTTCTTCATTTACTTGATGTATTTGGCCCTTTTTCTATGAAGCTTCACAATAAATGCTCCCAGCTTCTTGACAAACCCCTCGCTAAATAGATTATCCCAAGAGCTCGCTGCCAGCATATCTGCATAACTTTCCTTGTTGTCTTTGAAGGCCTCACATAAATGAAATGTTTTTTTGTTTCCACTTTTCCGGAAGAACAAAAAATGCATACCCTTTCCTCCCACACTTCCTTTGGCCTTTTCCAGCGCCCTGTTTCACAACGGAGTTGATGAGAATTAGTCCTTAACTGAGCAATAAGAATTTTGGCTCTCCAAGAGATATTGGCTTCTATGTATGCTCAAGGGATAGTAAGTGCTCTTGCAAACCAAGAGCCGATTTAGCAATCAAAATAAGGTCATCTGCAAACAAAAGAAGCCTTATAACAAACTTGCACAAATAGATAACATCACCACCTTGCAAATTTAACCACTCCTCAAGCTTGTCGATATATAAACCAAAAAGGGTAGGAGACAATGGACAACCTTGCTTGACCCCAATATCACTTCTAAAACTTTCAGAAATGCCTGCTGAAGTTCTAATTTTGACTTTCACATCTTCATACAACCTATGCACAGATGCTCTCAAATGTTTAGGAACCCCAAGTTCCTCCATCCTCTGCCAAAGTTTATCTCTAGGAACCGAGTCAAACGCTTTTCTAAAATCAACAAAGCAACAAAAAGCTTCTTCCTTTTTCTCCCAAACTTTTTCAATGATGTGCCTTAAAGTTATGCAATGATCAACTATGGGATGTTTAGGTCTAAAACCTGCTTGCCCTTTAGCATGCTTATCTCTTTCTTCTATCCACTTGCTAATTTTGTTTTCTAGCATGCTTCCAAATAGCTTTGCAAACAAAGGGTTTATAATGATGGTCCTATAACTGAAGGGATTATTGATGTCACTGCTCTTGAAAAGAGGTATTGCCAGACTAGTTGACCAATCTATGGGGAGCCCTTGTTGTATGATGTTGTTGAATATTTTTGTAATGTGAGGTTCAAGAATCTTTGAGGCCCACTTTAGATATTTTGCTTGGAGTTCAACTAAGTCTTTTGCTTTTCCAACACCCAACTTCTTGATACCCATCTCTACCTCTTGTACTGTGAAGAGTTCAGTATCAGTGTTGACCAAGGGGAGAGGGTCACCCTTGGGAACCTCCTCATAGAGTTGTCTTGCATAATCAAACCATTTAGAAGCTATAATATTATTTCCAATTTGTATCTTTTTCAGTTGGAGCTCCTTCCAAAATAATTTGGGATTATTTTTCCCAAGGAAGATTAGTTCTTCCCTCCTTGAAACCATGAAATCGGCCTTTTTCTTGCTTAATAACTGCTTGTACGATTTGAGCTTTATGTTATCATTGTTTAACTCTTTCCACATTCTCCTTGCCTTTTTGCATTCCTGGTTAAACCAAGCATTAACCAGAAAGCAATTTGTTTCAGATTTCTTAATTTTTGTTCTTTTGCACTTTGCAAGTGCACATTGAATTAAATGTGTTAATTCATGACTATGAAGGTTGTGACTTGTAATTTTCTCATTCTCAAAGAGCCTCTCTAGCGTCATTTTGAAGGTATTACAATTTTCTGGCGTCAAGAGAATTCTGCCATGTGGGAGATTTTGTTGGACATGTTGAATTTTTGACTCTAATTGTTTTTTTCCAATCCAAGAGAAACATAAATAAATTGGCTTGTGATCTGATTTCAAATCCCACAGCTGTTCTCCAACCAAAAATTCTTCCGTTTTCTCACACAAACCATGCGAGCAAATTACATAATCTACCACACTTGCTCCATTGTAAGTATTGCAAGTGAAATTACCAAACTTTGCCCATCTAGTCAAGTCATTACAAATGACTAAATCAAAGGCCTCACATAGAGTAAGCAATTGTTCACCAAAGAGATTGCAGCCCTTGTCCTTTGAAATTCTTTCCCACTGATGATTACTTTCTTCTGTAAGCAAAATAGGGTCACAATCATCTTTACAGCAAAGAATGTTAGCTTGCTCACTTGCAGTCCTAGCATTTAAATCACCCACTATAAGGATTTCACCTAGCTATGAATATGTTGCAATATCCGCTTTTAAAACTGCAAATGGATCTTTGTGGTCAAGCCCTTTACTTTTGTAGATTTTTGAAACCTGTGGCGCAAAATAGCATGCTGCAATTCTCATGTGGTTTCCATTTTCTGATATTTTAAACCAAATGAATTGTTTATTTGAGTCTTCTTTTTCTAACTGAATAAGGGACCTTCTTTCTCCATTACTAAAACCATGATACCCCTATGCCCTTTTCCATTCCCTGTTGCCTTGTTCCACACTGCCATCTTCCAGTATCCTTCAAACAAAAGTGTCTTGCACCCTTCATGCTCATGTGTTTCTATAAGGCAAATTATGTCTCTATTTTCCGCAATAGGCCCTAACCCAAGTCCTCGTCTCCATGGGTAGCCTCTGCAGTTCCAACAAACTAATCTTAAGGAAACCTGGGTATGACTTGATTGCTATTTATTTTGACATGCAAGACTCACATTTGAGTCTTTGTCCCTGTTTTCCCATACCTACCTTGCTTTCTAATTTCCTGTTGAAGAGTTTGTTGCCTCTTCTTTATTACCATTTTGCTTCTCTATTCTGGAAGGAGGTCCAAATTGTGCTATCATAGCTTTGCCTTTATAAACCCATGCTCTCTTTCCTTCATCTCTTGCTGCCCTAACCTTTAAAATTTCCTCCCTTCTTTCCTCCTGTTGCTTTACAGTTAAATCTTCTTCTAGGAAAAAATGAGAACCCCTCAAGAGATGTTTCTTGCTTAGAATAATATATTTATCACACAAGCTAGGCATAATGACTTTTATGGGCCCGGCTCTCTCCCTGTTAAACCCACCCATCCTCCATGCTTGACATATTTGTCCTTGCCATAGCAACTTATCTTTCAAGAAGTCTCTTGCAAGGTCAAGAGTACATTCATTTTTCCCATAGTCTTTCACCCCTTTAATAATTATGTTTGCTGCCCTATTTTGTCTTTCCTTGCCTTCACTATCTTGTATGTTGTCAACTTGAATATTTGTTTCTCCTTCCTTATTAGCAGAATTGCTAATAACTTGAGCCCAAGTTTTGGAAACTTTGGTGGAATATCCTTTCGTTTCATCTCTTGCGTTCTCTTCATGGTTGTTTATTTGGACAATTATTTTCCCTCTATCGTGGGATGATTTCACATTCACCACCTCTGTACTTTCCACTACAAATTTCTTTACGTTTTTCACATCTGCCTTCATGCGTTGCCATTTTGTCTTCCCTATCAAGAGAGCTTCCTGTAGGAATGCCACTTGTTATTTTAAAATTTTATTGCTTTCTGCTAACGCATTGTTCTTAGTCGTTATTATATGAATTTTATGATCTCTTTACTACCCTTTAGCTTCTGAAATCTCCAACCTTTGTTTTGCATTTAACAACTCTTTCACATAAAGATCAGATGACCAGGTGAGAGGTGTGGATGTGGGACTATATAAGACAAAATCATCAATGACTTTTCCTTTTGACTTCTTATTGCCACGTGCTTGTGGAGGAGACTTGTTTGAGTGCTTTTTGAGAAGGGCTTGATTACTTTTCTTTTGAGACGTTTCTTCCTTGCTTGCTCCCATTTTAGACGGGCTATTCTTCGTTTCAAAATGCCCCGATATTGTTTGGCATTGACCCAAACCCACTTCCCAGCTTTGGCGGATGAGGCAATTTTACTTGTCCTAAATCATTTGTCTCCACATGTTCTGAAATTTCTAGTTCCTTTGTCATGTTTGAATGCATTTGTTGCTGCTTGCTCGCTGCTCGATACTTCTGCTGTATAAAAACTCCTTGCTCTCACACTGTTCACTGCTCTCACTACTGCACACACTGCTCACAATGCTCTGCTCTACTCATACTGTTGATCACATTGCTCACACTACTCACCACGCTGCTCAATGTTTGGACAAAAACCTCTAGCCAATTCAAACCCAACTACTCAATAATTCTTCCATTGTTTTCTTGGAATTTTTTATGTTTTAGCGATGTCCTTTGCACTGCTTGCGATAGAGGGTGAAACTGTAAAACTCTATAGTTTATATATTAATGTGCACAACATTGCGATGACAGTATTAATCCTTCAGAAAATTTCCATTCAAAGTAGTTTAAAAAATTATACATTTTTATCTCTCCTAAAAATTTAAACATAAGCAAATGAAACAAAATCTTATAAAATTACCAATAAAATTATGTAATACATACCTTAATTGTGTAATGTATACCATAATTTCTATTTCTCATAGTGAGTGTAGAAAACATATTTAAACTTAACCAATAAAACCAAATCTTATAAAATTACCAATAAAATTATGTAATGCATACTTTAATTAGGAAAATAATTACACATTTTTATCATATGAACAAACACCTTTGAAATGCAATTAAATAAAAAATTAGTTTCGTAAACCATTGATACCTACACAGAGTAACACTCTAATGCACACCTACCAACAAAAACAATTGGTAGAAGGATTAGGTAATGTATACCTTAGATATTCTTAAATATTATGGAAAAATAATAACACACATCTTTATCATATGAACAAACACCTTGAAAAGCAATTAAATGAAGAATTGGATCCATACACCATGGATTCCTACCGAGACAACTGGTGTTACGTAATGCATACCAACCAACGAAAACAACTGGTAAAACAGATTCATAAAACATGGATTCCTACCCATGCAACTGGTGTTATATGATGGATACTTTGGATGTGACAAAATTAACAAAGGAAAGGAACTGTTTCTGCAAGGGGATCTATTGGTAATAAATAAGTGGTTTGTCAATAAGCATTAACTGAGTAGAGATAATATAAAGATAATTTATGACTATAGTTGAATAATTAATTTATCCAAATCTAAAAATAAATTGATGCCGGCCAATTTATTTAATACCCATAAACAAACTATTTATTTTAGGAATTCATAACAACAGATTCATACTAATGGTACGGGTGTCATACAATTACCAACAGAATGAAGCTTCGATCATGTGTGGCTCTTTTGAGCATTTAATCGTCTCTACCTGTCACGTTTTTATTTGTAGTACATGGTGTTCAGTATATTTGTAGTTAATCAGTCATTTAATGTTTTATGGTAAGTTAGTTAACTCTGGTAGAAGGCGTGGTTCTGAATTTCTGGCTCTTTTGAGCATTTAATCGTTTCTACCTGTCACGGTCTTTTTGTAATACATAGTGTTCAGTATATTTGCCGTTAACCAGTCATTTAATGCCTTATGGCAAGCTGATTAAGTCTTGCCAAAACCATCGTTCTGAATTCTCTGGCTCTTTTGAGCATTTAATCCTCTCTACCTGTCACGGTCTTTTTGTAGCACATCGTTCTTGATTCTGTGGCTCTTTTGAGCATTTAATCGTCTCTACCTGTCACGGTCTTTTTGTAGCACATGGAGTTCAGTATACTATGTCCTCAACTGAAGGGGTCGTTCTGGATTCTGTGGCTCTTTTGAGCATTTAATCGTCTCTACCTGTCACGGTCTTTTTGTAGCACATGGAGTTCAGTATACTATGTCCTCAACTGAAGGAAAGAGATGTTTCAACCGTCGTTTGCTGTGTGTTGCCCATGGCATTCATTCCTTTAGGGAGCATTGAAGTGACAAATTTTAAGTTAAAATCACCGAAGCGTGCTGAGATTTTAATAGTTTGAGATCCCACGCAGAATTTTTATGCAAATAAATTTCAACCTGTTTCACCCGTGACCTGTCTTGTCAATATATTTTGTCCATGTGCAAAGGGTAGCTCTCACCACACTCCCCCTAGTAATTTTTATGGATGATTAGTGTTCAGTGTATCTGGATTGTTTTTTATTTTTTCAAAGTAAAGTGTCGTCAGAGATATTAAAGATATTCATGCAGGTAAATTTCAACCTTTTTAATGCATGACCCGTCTTGTCAATATATTGCCGTCAGAGATAGTAAAGATATTCATGCAGATAAATTTCAACCTTTTTAATGAGTGACCCGTCTTGTCATTATATTGCCGTCAGAGATATTGAAGATATTCATGCAGATAAATTTCAACTTTTTAATCCGTGACCCGTCTTGTCAATATATTTTGTTCATGTGCAGAGGGTAGCTATCACCAGACTCCCCCGAGTAATTTTTATGGACGAATAGTGTTTAGTGTATCTGGATGGTTTTTTATTTTTCAAAGTAAGTGTAAATATAAATAGTGTTTTTAGAAATAGGTTTTACCTCTAAGATATAGCTGGGTTTTTATTTTCAAATTAGTTTTTCAAGTTTTAGTATGGAGCCAAAAGATCTTACTTTTTGATTTCCTGAAAGGTAATAATTTTTTTTTAAT
>APFE031454962.1:115928-159555 GCA_000404065.3 Pinus taeda
ATTATATTTGTCTTAATGAGATGAGTAAAAGTGATATGTTATGTCTAGTGGACTAATGTGCATTGATTGCAGGATTTTGAGAGCAAATCATGGCAATTTTGGCTAATTAATGACAGAAACTCGAATGGGACAAGGAGGAGATATTATAGGAGATAGATCCTCCTCATTTAATCCTCACTCATTCCAATATTTCTCCATCAAATCACACTAGCTTGGAGTTGCAAGAAACTGAGTCATGAAGATCTGGATTTTGGGAGCCAAGCCTCCCTAGATTTAAGGAAGTCGTTGGCGACTTCCGTTGTATAAATAAAGATTCCTAGAGCCTCATGAGGATTCAGATTTTTTATGTAAAAGCATTAGGAATTCTCAAGCTGAAGACTTGTGGAAGACATTGTTGTGTAATTTTCTGATATGATAATGAGAATGAGAATTTCCTTGTAAAAGTATAGTAATTTCTAGTCAATCTGGGCCGTTCATTAGGTGGATGATCTGACGGTAGAACTTATGTTTAGTTTAGGGTTTTTTGCCCTAGAAGGAAAACCCCTCTCTTTGTATGAGGGTATTGTAAATGAGGCTGTGAGACAAATGTGTATTCGGTGTGAGCGAGAAATAGAGAGGTAAGATTGTGAGAGAAAACAGAGGATATTACAGCGGCTTTGCTGTAGGTTGTGTCTCTTCATTTTGCTGGATAATAGAAAGGAAGGACTGGCTGTTCGGGGTGGACGTAGCCCAAACTGGGTGAACCACGTATATCTGTGTCTCTCTTGTTTTGTGCGTTTTCTGTGTTTATATTTCTGCATTATTTTATGTGTTCCATTGCTCCGTAATATATAATTTTCTAACACAAAGGGCCTATTAAAATGAAGTGGTCAACCAACAACTGCGATCTATCATGATGCCCTGGGGACCCATTTTTTTAAGTGCAAGTGTATATATTCAAGCACTTGACAATTGAGAAGCCTACGAAGATATGAGTAAATAGTTGAATTGAACCACCTGAACCACCATAAACAAGAACTTTAGTATGACTAAACTTTGAATCCTCCACTTTTACAAAGAAATAGTTAACCAGGACAACTTGGACAAGATCCCACAGTTCACATATAGCAACTGTATACCTCATCAAACATTCATACAACTAAAGTTGCAAGAACCACCAATTTGTTAGTCAAAATTTAGGGTCTTAACATTCATTAATTCTCAACAGGGTATTGACATGAATCAAGTGATCCGTATACAGTACGCTGATCAAATTTCCTATATATTTTTATTGTGGTGTTCTACAATAGCGTTATACCAGGAAAACAACGATGGGATACTTAACAAATTGTTTCGAATTACAAAACAAAAAATAACAGATTAATTGGGTCTTGGTTTAATGGTACGGAAGGATAACAAGAGACATGTTTCACCCCTCCCACGTTGCGTAGTCAATGCAAGAAGGCCATTCCTGGAAGTTGCTTCTTAGCCAGAGATGCAAAAATTAAGAGGTAAACAAAGGAACACAATCTTAAACTCCACCAAACGTATTCATTTGGATAATCACTAATTTAAAATAGGACCACAAAACTGGCAGCATCAAATATAATAGGATGAAAAATAAGAGAACCAATTGCAAACCACACTCATAATGAAATTGAATCTAGTTATGATTCATATGACCTAAAAAGGCCTCAAATTATAAAGTTTTCCCCATTTAAGAATCCCATGGGGGAAAACTTTACCCTACTATATTATGAAGACAAGAACAAAGGTGCTCAAGTAAAAATAATTATCAAGGTTTGGAAAACCAATGGCAATAAAAGACCTATCTCACTGTTAACACATTGTAACATGCAAGTTGCAACCATATATTAAATTATGGAGAGGAGCTTTTATCTAATACAACAAATGGCCAGTGGCCACAAACCAACTGCTATCATTAGAGAAAATAAAATACCTCAACCATGTTGTCTACTTGCCATTTACAATAGGGAAGGCTCAACAATTCAAACAGACTTTGTGTAAAATTTGAGGCCCACAAGACAATAAGAATAATGAATTTAGCCTGAAAATAAACAAACCTACAAAATTTGAGCAGCAAAGCATTATGCCTCTCTCTCTTCTGAGACATCAGAAGAATCTGATGCATTAGCATCCTTTGTTGTTTCCTTGCATTCTTCAGCTGATTTAGCAGAATGTTCTGCAGCATTTTCACAATCTTCTGCAGCTTTTGCAGGACCTGGTCCTGCTGACACTTTAACCATAGCACGGCGCAAAATCTTGTCACCAAGAATAAAATCGTCTCCCGAATTCTTCAATAATTATGCCTTCTTCAAATAATGTAGAATCCTCACGCATAATTGCTTCGTGTAGCTTTTACATCGAACAAAACAAAACTTCGTCAGCATAGACAACCAAAATACATCTTAAAAGAAATTATTCTAGAAAGCAACTCTTCCATCATTGAACACTTCTTAATCTAAGGTATCTATGTTGTTGCTCCTCACCATAAAGTTTAGAAATTCATAATTAGACACAAAATAACCATAACAATGTAGAATCAGGGCTTGTTATTCATTGAAATTTCAACTAAATTAAACAGTAGCTGCCAGATGCATCTAGATTCATCTTTACATTTTTAACTATACAAATGCTTTCATTTTATAGGAAACATTCTGGTCTCTTCCACATGATGCCCTTGTGTAGGTGTCAAAGAATTTTGATGCACCATCCATCATTATGAACTCATTTTGACTTTCTCAGTCTGAGATTGATAGACATATCAGGTTCCCAACATCTAGTCTCATGCACCATCCTTTATGAATTCATTTTGACCATCGCAGTTAGAGCTTGATAGACAACACTTCAAGCATGGGTAGATAACTACGGCATTGGTCCATTGATGAGATCAAGTGAGTGTTAAGCAGAATCCACCGGGGCTGCATTTTTGTCTTGGATCTGCCCCACCAAACTGTATCAGTTTCAAAGGAGTAAAACCCAATGCAAGGCCCAAGCCATTTTGGTAGAATAACAACCTCTTGGACTGGGCAGCCCCTTTTGGGGTATGTTTCTCAAATCACTTGTATAAAACACATTCCAAAATGATGGTGAAAAATCAAGATCACTCAAAAACTCAGGGAATGGTACCTGATGGGATCAAGGGAGTGTTACGTTGTCAACCAGCATTATATTTTCAACTAGATCTGCAACACCCAAATAGTATTAGTTTCAAAGAGATGAAGCCAACTGCAAGCCCTGCACAATTTTGGCAGAATAGCTACCTCACGGACCTGGCCCGTAGCACCTTTTTTTTTGGAAGTCTGCTCTAAAAAGGGCAGCAACCTTTGGGAATTGTTTCTTAAAGCACTTCCAAAAAAAAAAAAATCCTGGATGAGGGTGTAAAATCAAAGTACTAAGAGACTAGAGGAATAATAGTCACATCAAACAGCAGTACAAAGGTCCCATTAAAACGAAGTGGTCAACCAGCAACTGCGATCTATCATGATGCCAGAAGTATATAAACAAATTCCTAAAACCTTGAACTGTATTGGGAAGATATGTAGATCACCAGATAATGCAAACATATTTTTACAATCTAAATATTGAAATGGGCAGATGGATAAATCCCTAACTCTGCAGCTCGAGGTGTGTGATCAATGAGGCAGTAGCTAGGATGAACAACGCACTCAAAAAATGACCTTCAGTGAATTGCTAGCAATAATAATCAAACTAATATGATGATTGTCAGACCTGACTTTCATGACAATATGTAGCAGCGGTCAAACAGTAAAACTTCTGTTACATGTAAGTTCTCAATAGCAGACCATATACAAGTACTTGAAGACTAAAATTACCGAACTGGTCAGGAGCACTAACATCTAGAGAAAAGTAGGTGACAAGAGATTGTCCAAAATGATTGGCTGAATGGGCAATAACCACCAAAGAACGAACACTTCAAGCATGGGTAGATACCACGGCATTGGTCCATTGATGAGATCAAGTGAGTGTTAAGCAGAATCCACCGGGGTTGCATTTTTGCCAGGATCTGCCCCACCAAATTGTATCAGTTTCAAAGGAGTAAAACCCAATGCAAAGCCCAGGCCATTTTGGTAGAATAGCAACCTCTTGGACTGGGCAGCACCTTTTGGGGTTTGATTTCGTTGAATATTGAAAATAAAATTCTGTTAGTTGCAGGTCCTCAATATGTCTGATAACCTTTGTGTGAAACTTCACAGTACCCACGGAGAGATCGTCATTTTTCTCCCATAGCACGGCATCACATAGCTGAGCAAGATACCCTCCGCTCAACGCTTGTCCACTCTCCGTATCTGTTCAGAGAGAAGCTCTGAATTGCACATTCAACATAAACTTATGTGCTGAGAGAGATGGCTTTGGAAAATTGGGCGTTTAAGCGAGTGTAGACGTTGGCAGACAGTGGAATCCAAACGGTTCCACCCCAGTACGTGAAATCAGTGGAGAAAACCCATGAGGACCCTAACAAGTTCCAGGTTCCCATTATCGATTTACAGCTATGATTCAACCCCCAGCAACATGATCATTTCTGCAAGAATCAATATGACAGCATCCCTGCACAAATTTCAAGGGCTTCAGAGAATTAACTAAAAAAATACTAGCCCATGACTTTAGTTTTAACTCGATATATAAAAAAGTAAAATAAAATCCGTAATGTAAAGCCAGGGCCATGCTGATGTCTGCATTGTTGCAATTATGGGACTCACTGATATGTATCTGACAACAGCTCCTCGTTAATAAATGAGGATGCTCAAGTTATCAGCATGTGATGTAAAGGCAGATGCTTACTCGTTCACTGTCTGCAGTGAATATATTTAGTTATCCACCACAAGATTTCCTCTGAGTTTCGTCGTTTTAGCTGATGTTGAATGAAATGAAAGGAACATGCAACTTTCTACAGGACTTCCATGGTTTCAAATTTCAATCATGGAAGAAACAGTAGAAGAACCAAGAAAGAAGAGAGGGTCAAAACCTGGAGATGATTGTAGAAGGAGATATCAGTACAAGTTTCCTGAGAATGACATGGTCAAAGTTAGAAGTGCTTTCACAATTTTGTTCTTTAAGCTAATGCTGAAATAATGTACATAGATGCAACAGAGGGAAAGAAAACTGGAGGAAAACTACCCAAACATACAAGTTTTTTAAAAAATTAAATAAAATATTTATTCACTTCGAAGTGTATATAGAAAAATATAGAAAAGAAAACAGAATGAGAATTGAAATGAAATAGATCAGCATACCTTGGCAGAAGAAGTATTGTAGTATGGAGTATTAGCAGAACCAGTGGGAGAACCAACTGACACAGCTTTTTTATTACCAATAGACAGTGATCCAGTTAATCCCACATTGTAAACTTCAATTCCATTTGGCTCAAATAGCCCATAATTCCTCTCGGAGGTTGGGCCAGGCTTCATGTCTTCATTGAATAATGCAAATAGGTAAGCCTGGAAAACAACATTGGGCCTCAAAGGAGTCCCCTTGTTCTGAGCCAGCAGCTGAAGCAAATTCCCATTATAAGTCTGTGCATTCTGAAGAGTTGCACCTGCTTCATCGGCATCACCATTTGAAGGCCATCCAGTTTTAGTGACTATGACTTCTATATTAGGATATCCTAGTGCAGATAGTACAGAATAAACTGCATCAACCTGTGCATATAACATGTTCTTATAGACAACATTATTGTTCTGGTCAACGAAAACACTTGCATTTGGTTCGAGTAGTACATAATCCAGAGGTATCTGGCTTGGCTGGGCTTCGTATGTAAAGTATGGATAAGCATTTATGAAGAAAGGAGACCAATCTGAGACAGGAGAGCCAAAAGCTGTTCCATTAGGCTCTCCAGTCCTGGTTGAAATGAACCACCAGATGGTGGATATGAAGTCACAAGTACACCAAGAGAATGGGGAGTGCTAATTATAATATCCGTGTCTGCACCAATGCTGACTAGGGCCGAATGAATGTTTTGCATTGCAGGAACTAGGTTTGCCATTAACTGTGTGTCAGTTCCTGTGTAAACCTCGTTCCCTACTCCTATACCTATGATATTTGTGGCTGGTAAGTAAGTTTGAAAGTTTTCATTGACCCATTCAGTGGCTGAGTTTGAATCTGTCAAGTTGCCAATGATATCATTTGCCACTCCAACAATCAATTCTATACCAGTGTTTGCAAATGCTTTCAGGACTGTCGCATTTACAGTGTAGAGTTTTATTCTGCCGATATTGCTGGTCTGCAAAAGACCCACTACTAGGTTCCGGTGGTGGCAAGTCGTCTGCAACTTGTCCATAATTGATTCCTGTTGTGGTGGCACTTGTGCTGGACAGAGCATTTGAAAGAGCCAGTCCTGAAAGATTTAACGTAAAGTGTAAGATGCAGTATGCTGATGTAAACAAAAATGCAAGAATTAAGATAATTTCTATAGACTACAACAAATCCCGCTGACAGTGGAGGATATCTCCCATAGACAGATGCTGCCTGTTGTGGCATAGTTTTTATCCTTTTGTTTCACTGCCTATCAGAAAGAATCTTAGATAATGACATATTGAATACCTCTGAAACCAGGGGGATAACATGGGTACCCAGAGTTATGTTTAAACCCTAAACGTGTTTTACCAACTCTGAAAGCCTAAAAAACAATAAAAACAAAAGCTATAAGGTTTTGATTTAAGGAGTGCTGTGGATGGTAAATATCATGGACTGAAACCATGTTTTCTCTTTTCCTCTTTTCCTCTACCTTTGCATCAATAATAAATACTTTGTAAAGGAGAATCAATAATAAATACTTTATAAAGGAGCAACACTTACAGGAGCCAGTATCTCTTGAAGAAGGCCATCAGTTCAACAAGTGTAAAATGCCTAGATTTGTGAAAACACTCTTCATGGGAATTCATAGCCAACAATCACAATGCGCCAGTGTGAACCTCTTAATCCACTGCACAACAAAATAAGTACCTAACAACATAGCTGCCTAACTAGCATAGACTTAGAAGTTTGCGACCTTTTCAAACTCAAAAGCTAAGTTTCTCAAACCTTATTTAGCATGACAATCTAGAGTTACATCCATGGAAAAGGAAAAGATTTACCTATCGGCCAAATTAACAAGACTTAATTCCAAAGGCATTGAGGATATTTGACCCAATAACCTGAAGCTAAACAAAATATTTAACCACAAAAACTCGACCAACTTTTAAAACTTCATAAGTCTATGTTGGTATCGTGCGGGCATCGTTGAGGCTATGCCTGTGCAGGCTAATGAACAGTATTCATGTTTTCCTCTTTCTTGGCTCAATGGATCTTCAAAGGAGCAAAAGAGGGAAGAAGACTGGGATCTCATGGTCTTCCATTGAACAGCAAGGCGCATAAAATTGTCCCAACTTAACAAACCCTGCAAGGTCTCTACAACAAAATATGCAAATAAAAAGGTTGAAGTCAGAATGAAAAAGAACCGACACTACCCGAATTGCAGAAGATATGCAATCAGTAAAGATGGGCGAGAACATGGGTGCCTAATTACTATAGAGTAATGTTTCAAGCCTAAGCTGCGCCAACGTAAAATAAAAAATTGAAGATTCATTGGGTATTAGCAGTGCTTTGGAGAGTAAATATTTCGGACTGAAATATTTACTCTCCAAATACTGAAATTTTTACAATCTAAATACTGAAATGGGCAGATGGATAAATCCCTAACTCTGCAGCTCGAGGTGTGTGATCAATGAGGCAGTAGCTAGGATGAACAATGCACTCAAAAAATGACCTTCAATGAATTGCTAGCAATAATAATCAAACTAATATGATGATTGTCAGACTTGACTTTCATGACAATATGTAGTAGCGGTCAAACAGTAAAACTTCTGTTACATGTAAGTTCTCAATAGCAGACCATATACAAGTACTTGAAGACTAAAATTACCGAACTGGTCAGGAGCACTAACATCTAGAGCAAAGTAGGTGACAAGAGATTGTCCAAAATGATTGGCAGAATGGGAAATAACCACCAAAGAACGAACACTTCAAGCATGGGTAGATACCATGGCATTGGTCCATTGATGAGATCAAGTGAGTGTTAAGCAGAATCCACCGGGGCTGCATTTTTGCCAGGATCTGCCCCACCAAACTGTATCAGTTTCAAAGGAGTAAAACCCAATGCAAAGCCCAGGCCATTTTGGTAGAATAGCAACCTCTTGGACTGGGCAGTGCCTTTTGGGGTTTAATTTCGTTGAATATTGAAAATAAAATTCTGTTAGTTGCAGGTCCTCAATCTCTCTGATAACCTTGGTGTGAAACTTCACAGTACCCACGGAGAGACCGTCATTTTTCTCCCATAGCACGGCAACACATAGCTGAGCAAGATACCCTCCGCTCAACACTTGTCCGCTCTCCATATCTGTTCAGAGAGAAGCTCTGAATTGCACATTCAACATAAACTTGTGTGCTGAGAAAGATGGCTTTGGAAAATTGGGCGTTTAAGCGAGTGCAGACGTTGCCAGACAGTGGAATCCAAACGGTTCCACCCCAGTACGTGAGATCAGTGGAGAAAACCCATGAGGACCCTAACAGGTTCCAGGTTCCCATTATCGATTTACAGCTATGATTCACCCCCCAGCAACATGATCATTTCTGCAAGAATCAATATGACAGCATTGCTGCACAAATTTCAAGGGCTTCAGAGAATTAACTAAAAAAATACTAGCCCATGACTTTAGTTTTAACTCGGTATATAAAAAAGTAAAATAAAATCTGTAATGTAAAGCCAGGGCCATGCTGATGTCCGCATTGTTGCAATTATGGGACTCACTGATATGTATCTGACAACAACTCCTCGTTAATAAATGAGGATGCTCAAGTTATCAGCATGTGATGTAAAGGCAGATGCTTGCTCGTTCACTCTCTGCAGTGAATATATTTAGTTATCCACCACAAGATTTCCTCTGAGTTTCGTCGTTTTAGCTGATGTTGAATGAAATGAAAGGAACATGCAACTTTCTACAGGACTTCCATGGTTTCAAATTTCAATCATGGAAGAAACAGTAGAAGAACCAAGAAAGAAGAGAGGGCCAAAACCTGGAGATGATTGTAGAAGGAGATATCAGTACAAGTTTCCTGAGAATGACATGGTCAAAGCTAGAAGTGTTTTCACAATTTTGTTCTTTAAGCTAATGCTGAAATAATGTACACAGATGTAACAGAGGGAAAGAAAACTGGAGGAAAACCACCCAAACATACAAGTTTTTTAAAAAATTAAATAAAATATTTATTCACTTCGAAGTGTATATAGAAAAATATAGAAAAGAAAACAGAATGAGAATTGAAATGAAATAGATCAGCATACCTTGGCAGAAGAAGTATTGTAGTATGGAGTATCAGCAGAACCAGTGGGAGAACCAACTGACACAGCTTTTTTATTACCAATAGACAGTGATCCAGTTAATCCCACATTGTAAACTTCAATTCCATTTGGCTCAAATAGCCCATAATTCCTCTCGGAGGTTGGGCCAGGCTTCATGTCTTCATTGAATAATGCAAATAGGTAAGCCTGCAAAACAACATTGGGCCTCAAAGGAGTCCCCTTGTTCAGAGCCAGCAGCTGAAGCAAATTCCCATTATAAGTCTGTGCATTCTGAAGAGTTGCACCTGCTTCATCGGCATCACCGTTTGAAGGCCATCCAGTTTCAGTGACTATGACTTCTATATTAGGATATCCTAGTGCAGATAGTGCAGAATAAACTGCATCAACCTGTGCGTATAACATGTTCTTATAGACAACATTATTGTTCTGGTCAACGACAGCACTTGCATTTGGTTCGAGTAGTACATAATCCAGGGGTATCTGGCTTGGCTGGGCTTCATATGGAAAGTATGGATAAGCATTTATGAAGAAAGGAGAACCAATCTCAGACAGGAGAGCCAAAAGCTGTTCCATTAGGCTCTCAAGTCCTGGTTGAAATGAACCACCAGATGGTGGATATGAAGTCACAAGTACACCAAGAGAATGGGGAGTGCTAATTATAATATCCGTGTCCGCACCAATGCTGACTAGGGCCGAATGAATGTTTTGCATTGCAGGAACTAGGTTTGCCATTAACTGTGTGTCAGTTCCTGTGTAAACCTCGTTCCCTACTGCTATACCTATGATATTTGTGGCTGGTAAGTAAGTTTGAAAGTTTTCATTGACCCATTCAGTGGCTGAGTTTGAATCTGTCAAGTTGCCAATGATATCATTTGCCACTCGAACAATCAATTCTATACCAGTGTTTGCAAATGCTTTCAGGACTGTCGCATTTACAGTGTAGAGTTTTATTCTGCCGATATTGCTGGTCTGCAAAAGACCCACTACTAGGTTTCGGTGGTGGCAAGTCGTCTGCAACTTGTCCATAATTGATTCCTGTTGTGGTGGCACTTGTGCTGGACAGAGCATTTGAAAGAGACAGTCCTGAAAGATTTAACGTAAAGTGTAAGATGCAGTACGCTGATGTAAACAGAAATGCAAGAATTAAGATAATTTCTATAGACTACGACAAATCTCGCTGATAGTGGAGGATATCTCCCATAGACAGATGCTGCCTGTTGTGGCACAGTTTTTATCCTTTCGTTTCACTTCCTATTAGAAAGACTCTCAGATAATGACATATTGAAGACCTCTGAAACCAGGGGGATAACATGGGTGCCCATACTTATGTTTAAACCCTAAACGTGTTTTACCAACTCTGAAAGCCTAAAAAACAATAAAAACAAAAGCTGTAAGGTTTTGATTTAAGGAGTGTTGTGGATGGTAAATATCATGGGCTGAAACCATGTTTTCTCTTTTCCTCTTTTCCTCTACCTTTGCATCAATAATAAATACCTTGTAAAGGAGCATCAATAATAAATACTTTGTAAAGGAGCAACACTTGCAGGAGCCAGTATCTCTTGAAGAAGGCCATCAGTTCAACAAGTGTAAAATGCCTAGATTTGTGAAACACTCTTCATGGGAATTCATAGCCAACAATCACAATGCGCCAGTGTGAACCTCTTAATCCACTGCACAACAAAATAAGTACCTAACAACATAGCTGCCTAACCAGCATAGACTTAGAAGTTTGCGACCCTTTCAAACTCAAAAGCTAAGTTTCTCAAACCTTATTTAGCATGACAATCTAGAGTTACATCCATGGAAAAGGAAAAGATTTACCTATCGGCCAAATTAACAAGACTTAATTCCAAAGGCATTAGGATATTTGACCCAATAACCTGAAGCTAAACAAAATATTTAACCACAAAAGCTCGACCAACTTTTAAAACTTCATAAGTCTATGCTGGTATCGTGCGGGCATCGTTGAGGCTATGCCTGTGCAGGCTAATGAACAGTATTCATGTTTTCCTCTTTCTTGGCTCAATGGATCTTCAAAGGAGCAAAAGAGGGAAGAAGACTGAGATCTCATGGTCTTCCATTGAACAACAAGGCGCATAAAATTGTCCCAACTTAACAAACCCTGCAAGGTATCTACAGCAAAATATGCAAATAAAAAGGCTGAAGTCAGAATGAAAAAGAACTGACACTACCCGAATTGCAGAAGATATGCAATCAGTAAAGATGGGCGAGAACATGGGCGCCTAATTACTATAGAGTAATGTTTCAAGCCTAAGCTGCGCCAACGTAAAATAAAAAAATTGAAGATTCATTGGGTGTTAGCAGTGCTTTGGAGAGTAAATATTTCGGATTGAAACCATGTCTTGTTTTATCTCTACTTTCATCGAAGAGAAACCTTCTCGAATGGAGCAATACTGTAAGGAGCCATGAGTATATTTTGTTAAATAAGACCTCCTTCTTCATTACGGAAAATGCTAAGACTCGTGAAGATGGTCTTCACGGGAATTCATGGACAACATTCATGAAGAAGGCGTTCATGGGAATTTGGGAATTTATAAGACAACAGTGATGGTGTTCATGGGAAATTGGGAATTTATGAGACAACATTCACAAGTGGCCCGTGTAGACCTCCTGAGCCACAGTGAGAACATGGATATTTGATAAGCACAAAGTTACTTTTGTAAACTTTGGCCAACATTCATGAAGATGGTGTTCATGGGAATTTGGGAATTTATAAAACAACAATGATGGTGTTCATGGGAAATTGGGAATTTATAAGACAACATTCACCAGTGGGCAGTGTGGATCTCTTAAGCCACAGTAAGTACATGGATATTTGATAAGCACCCAGTTATTTTTGTAAATTTAAACTAGAAATTTTCAGTTGGTCTAATGGTTAGTAGAAATATTTGGTCTCAAATCTTGTGGTCGAATCTTTAACAATACTATATGTACCTGAAAGTTGCTCCAGACATGATTTCTTCAGTTAAAAAGACTTGAACCAAATATCTGGAACTCTAAAAAAATACTTCATACAGGAAAAGTTGCTCCGACATGATTTGTTCAGTTAAAAAAAACTTAAACCAAATATCTAAGACTCTGAATAATGCTTCATACAGAAAAAATGAACAGGGCATTAAGAAGTGCCAATCCAGTAAGGTCCTAACCAACGCTTCTTGACTCTTCCATTAAGAATCCATAACGTGAGAGAATGTGCAAATGCGAAACAAAACGAACAATGCAAACAAACATTTACCAGACAGCAAAACCAGAGCCCACAAGCAGCTCATTCCTAGACTTCCTCTGCCCATTAGTGAAACTCCCATGGCAGCACCCTCTAAGTGCCCAAATTTCTACGTGCCCAAATTCTGTTAGTTGCAGGTCCTCAATCTGTCTAATAACCTTGGTGTGAAACTTCACAGTACCCACGGAGAGACCGTCATTTTTCTCCCATAGCACGGCAACACATAGCTGAGCAAGATACCCTCCGCTCAACGCTTATCCGCTCTCCGTATCTGTTCAGAGAGAAGCTCTGAATTGCACATTCAGCATAAACTTGTGTGCTAAGAGAGATGGCTTTGGAAAATTGGCCGTTTAAGCGAGTGCAGACGTTGGTAGACAGTGGAATCCAAACGGTTCCACCCCAGTACGTGAGATCAGTGGAGAAAACCCATGAGGACCCTAACAGGTTCCAAGTTCCCATTATCGATTTACAGCTATGATTCACCCCAGCAACATGATCATTTCTGCAAGAATCAATATGACAGCATCGCTGCACAAATTTCAAGGGCTTCAGAGAATTGGGGTTTCTTCCAGATTATTAATCATGGCATCCCTGACTCTATTATTGCTGGAGTGCAAGCAGCGGGCAAGGCGTTCTTTCAACTTGCCACTGAGGAGAAGGAAGCATACACTAACGAAGCATAGAATCCCATCGGCCATGGCAGCAACTGCGCGGATGAAACTATTCGACCTGACGCCAAATGAAACGCCCAAACCGTTTGGTCAACCCCTTTGAATCAACGATGAACGGCTAAAATTGTTGCAATCGTCTAACATATAATCGTGTGGCTTACAAGATGACAAGTAAACAGAGAGGAGAGTTGATTTAAGAGAGAAACGCCTTACGACGTAATTAACAAATGGTTAGTGAGAATCCTAATAATCGTCCCACAACTTTAGTGAAGTCAAATTTGCACCGCATAGGATGCTATAGCATAACGAGAAAACAAGGTATCTTCTATCACTACATGGATTCCACGCATGACACGAGAAGAGAGCGCATGGTATCGAAGTATGAACCGGCTTCTTTTTTATTCGAATATTTTAAAAATTAAAGAAAAAGTATTCTGCAGTAGCAAAACCCCATATATATATATATATCAAATATTAAATTAATATGTACATGCGCCGAAAACACCTCTAAAAGAAAAACTCCCACGAAAAGAAATTTGACTTTAAATTTTAATATAATTAAGAGATTGATTTAGCACAAATGGACTCACAATTATTGTTCCTTTAGACCAATGAAATAAAATTTTCTTCCTAGCACTTTGCATAATATTGACCAGTATGGCAGGAGGCCAAAACAATAATTTTCTATCGTGCTTGACAGCGACACTCATAAGAGAATCCACGTCATCGAAGAATATAAAACTAAAAAATGAGAGGTGTTGACTTATATATTATCTAATTAATAAAATTAGTAATTGTTTTTAAAGTTATAAAAATATATTAAAGGAATAGTAGATTTGGGAAAATTATTTTAAAAAATTAAATTACTCAATAAAATAACTACTCTTATTAAAATAAATATTATATTAAAATGAAGTTCTGCGTCTCCAATTTTATAGTATTACTTATAATATCTAATAATACAATATATTATGGTCTTAAAAGTTTTGGAACATATTTTTCATGAATGTATTTAAAAAATGTATATACTTTTTGTATTTCATATTATTCGAATAGAATGTGTTTTTCAATATTGATATACATAATATCATTAGTGATGGCATGGTTTACTAAAAAGATCAAATTTAATTGGTGGCAAGTGTGGCACACCATTGTGAGCACATTTGATTGTATTTTAAGTATTATATGGTAATTTGGAAACATGGTTTGTACATCTTTTTGAGTGTTTGAACTATTATTACAATTCTAAGATTTGGTTTGGGTTGCAGATAGTGTAGGAAATTACAGGGTAAGTTTCCCAGATAGAACACCAAAGGACACTCCTCACAAACAGATCACAGACCAATACACCAGTATTCTTGACGTGGTTAAAACCATCAAAGAGGAAAACATTCCACGGCCTAAGCCAACACGACCACTTCAAACAATTTATTAATAAAAGAAAGAAAATTTACATAAGCTTCTCTCATGAACAATCACCCTACAAATGACCCTTCGTGCTCTTTAAATAGAAATCATGGACCAATCGGGTGTTAAGCCACAGATGAAGTGTCGGTAATACTGAGGAGAGAATGAACTGTCGAATCACTCCATGTCTAGAACATATCGTGACCGTCGGATTGTAATTTACAAATGTTCATAGTAAAGAAACACACTTTACCTAACTCTACACTAGACCAAGTTATACTTAACTATTTCCTATGTGTCGGATAGGATTGAAGGATGTACAAATATGACACAATAGGAGTATGAAGGAGGCATTAGAACATATCCCCCCTTAGTGACAACTTCTTGAACTCCAACCATAAATCAGAGTTTAGTGAATTTCCCCTCTATGAGAGCCTTTGTAAAGATGTCTGCAACTTGATCATCGGTTGAACAATATTGCATTTCAAGAACATGGTCATGAACGAGCTCTCTGATGAAGTGCATGTGTAGTTCAATGTGTTTGCTGCGCTGTTGTTGGATTGAATCTTTGCATAGTTGAATGGCACTTTGATTATCACACCAAAGTGTAGTCAGATGTTGTTGTTGAAAGCCAAACTCTAACAGGATCTGACGAAGCCACAGGGCTTCCTTACTAGCTTCTATGGCACCATGATACTCTGCTTCTACTGAAGAAAGAGAAATGGAACTTTGTTTCTTGCAAGCCCATGTGTTAGGTCCAAAACCAAGAGTGAAGACATAACTTGTAGTACACTTCTGATCATCAGGGTCACCAATCCAATCGGAATTAGTGAAACCAACCAATAGAGGAGATGCTTCTGCATTGTAATGAATCCCAAACTGAACTGTACCTCGAACATAATGAAGTATTCTTTTAGCTTCTTTCCAATGAATTTCATGTGGGTTTTACCTAAACCAAGCAATAAGGCCAACAACAAAGGAGAGGTCGGGACGGGTATGGGTCAGATACAAACGTTTTCCTACAAGCTGACGGTATAAGGTAGCATCAACTTCAGAGGAAGTACAAGTGACTGAAAGTTTGGCTCCAGGTTGAAAGGGAGAAGGGGCTAGCTTATAGTCTTCCATGTGAAGGTGGCATAGAAGGTCATATGCATACTTGGACTGAGAAAGGGAAATACCTTCCTTGGATTGCAAGACTTGAAGACCAAGAAAATAATGCAAGTGTCCTAAGTCTGTCATTTCAAATTGCTTTTTAAGGTTGGACTTCACATGGTTTATAAGGATGGGATCACTACCAGTAAGGATAAGATCATCAACATAAAGAACAAGAATGATAATAGACTTACCCACTTCCTTGGTGTAGACAGCGTTGTTAGAATGACACTTAGAAAAGCCAATATCTTAAGCTGACATACAAGACTGGAGTCTATTTGTATAAAGACAGGAGGTTGTTCCATATAGATTTCTTCATGTATGTCCCCATGCAAAAACACAGATTTAACATCCATCTAATCGACTTCCCATTTGAAAGAGGAAGGAGGGGAAAGAACAAGGCGGATAGAGTTCATTTTGGCAACAGGGGAGAAGGTTTCAATATAGTCAATGCCTTCAACTTGTGAACAACCCTTAGCAACAAGATGAACTTTATGTTTATCAACTTTTCCATCTAGTCGATACTTGGTTCTGTAAAACCATTTGCATCGAACAAGTTTTTGTCCCTTTGGAAGAGGAACAAGATCCCAAGTATTATTTTCCAATAATGAACAATATTCTTCATTCATAATTGGGTCCCAATCTAGATGGCCTGGAGCTTCTGCAAAGGTGTCAGGATCATAATTCGTTGAAGCTTAAGTGAGTAAAGAAGAAGCTCTATCAAATTGAGAACGTGTACATCGCTGATCTGTAGGATCGCCTGCAAGAACACCTCCTCCATTCTGAGTAGCACAGACCCATTTTGGAAGTCGAGGAGCTGAAGGAGGATCCTAAGAAGGTGGGGGAGGATTGTCATCCTCGTTGTCATTATTAGAAGAAGAAATATTTTTAGAAGTAAAAGGGATAGAGATAGGTGGCACATCCGCCGAACTAGGCTTGTAGGTCGATATATTTTCAACAAACTTTACATCTCTTCTAATGATAACATTTTTGGACTTAAGCGGAATAAGTCTATATCCTTTGACATCTTCAGAATATCCAACAAAAATACAGTTTTCACTCTTAGGTTCTAAGGCTTTACGTTTCTCATCGGGAATATGGGCCCGTGATTCACTTCCAAAAACATGAAAGTGACTTACATCTAGTTTAATTGAGCTCCATGCTTCTTTTGGAGTGAAATTCTTTAAAACCTTAGTAGGTGTGCGATTTATAATGTAATTTGCACAGTTAATTGCTTCTGCCCAAAATTTAAGACTAAGTCCTTTAGATTGAAGCATACAATTATCCATTTCCTTTAAGGTGTGATTCTTCCTTTCAGCTACACCATTTTGTTGTGGAGTATATGAAACAATATGTTGTATTTGAATTCCATGCTCAGTGCAAAAGTTGATGAATTTTTTGTTAACATATTCTCCGCCATTATCAAATCTTAGCTTAGGAATTTGATGTCCAGATTGTTTCTAACAAAGGCCTTAAAGGCCAAGAACATGTTAAATATTTCACTCCTGAGTTTTAAGAAGTATATCCAAGTGCATCTGGAGAAATCATCAATGAAAGTTAAGAAATACTTATAGACAAAGAATGAAACAACTAGAAGTGGACCACATAAATCACTATGCACAAGCTGTAAAGGGGTTGAGGCGTGCCAAGAGGCACATTTTTCAAAACCATCATGATGATTTTTTTCGAGTAAACATCCAAAACAAACACTATCTCTGCAAGATACCATAGGAAGACCTGTCACCATATTTCTTTACATAGATTTTGAAGGGATCGATAATTTAAGTGACCAAATTTCTCATTCCAAAGTTTGCTCACTTCATCATTATGAGCAAAAAATACCGAGGGAACAGTTGATGACCCAAAGTTATTAAACTTATGCAACCTTGTAGAATCATCAGCAATGTCAGTAGCTAAAATCTGTCTAGGGTCTCTTAGGTCCTTAATTAAACATCATGAGATGGAAATTCGACGATTTTACCTTCTCCTAAATGAATTATCTGATATACAAATAAAAGGTTGTAGGATAAGTTTGGAACACATAATACATAATTAAATTAACCATTGTCTAGATGGATAGTTCCAATCCCTACAACACTAAGAGATCTATCATCACCAATATATATATTTTTGGTGTTACAATCATTTAAAGAAGAAAACATGGCTTTGTTTTTGGACATGTGATAAGAAGCTTCAGAATCAATGAGTCACTCATGAGAATGAGAAGAAGAAGATACATTTAGTGCATAACCAAACTGCGATGCTTGACAACCACATGTAGAAAGTGTTATTCCTGAAAATGAAGTTCAAGTTGAAGAATGCTCTAAATGGATGTTATGCTTCTTCATTGTTGCTTCCAAGGCTTCCATCTTCTTCAAGCATTTGGATTCTAAGTGGCTATCTCGATTACAAAAGTTGCAATGTTTATCTGTCTTCTTCTCTTTGTTTTTATTTGCCTTATCATTTTGTTGAATTCATTTTTCATTTTGAGACTGAAATTTCTTAGGAGCCTTGTTTGGTTTAGGACCATTCTTTTTAGGATACTGCTCTTAGGATTCTTTGAATTTGGTTGTTTCTGGGAGGCTAAGGCTTTCTTAGAAGAGTTTCCAAGATTAAGAAGACCAAGATGTAAAAAAAATTCTTGTTCTCTTATTAAAGAATCAAACAAGGCATCAAAAGAAGGGGACTTGTAGTCTTGTCCTTGAGAAATAAAGGCTTCTCTAGTAGAATGGAAGGTGGAAACAAAGTCAGATTAGGCTAGTCCCAACTTAGTAAAAATGGAATATATAAGGCTACCATCTTATTTCTTAACCTTAACACCTTCCAAGAGAAGTCTAAGGGCCCTGAACTTGGACAAAAAATTTTCAATGGAAGAAAAATTATTGGGGTCCAATGTAAGCAACTCATTTTCGAGTTGATGGGATCTAATTTCATTTTTAATTCCAAAGACTCTAGTGAGATGTTTCATTGCTTCATTAGTGGTATCAAGCTATGTGATATGGAATCTAAGGTCTGGAGAAATAGACATCCCTATTAACCCACATGCTTGATCTTGCCTATTTTCCCATTTGATTACCTTACCTTCATCATTAGGTTTAGTTTCTTGGCCTGAGATTATTCTGTAAAGACCTTTACTTCTAAGTAAATCCATAATGTAGGACCACCATTGGAAGTAGTTGGTGTTGTTAAGAATAAATTGGCATGAACTTTCCATTTTAATAGAAACTAAAGCTTTATACGGTGAAACTAAGTGTTCCATTGGAAACATCTCAAAAAATTAATCCGAGTAAAAAAAACGGCTCTAAAAACGGCTTCCGGATAAAGAAGTTATGGCTGTTTGAAAGAAAGTTGTTGAAGATGTCGACGAAGTGCGTGAATGTGCGGAAGTGAATGATAATGTTATATTTAAAAAAAAATCCCCCTTTCCAAACTTAATTTAATTAGCTCACTTTAAAAAATATTTTATGTGACACACTTTTATAAATAAGTGAGTCACTTTTACAATGGTAGTTTATGAGCTACTCACTAAATTGTAACTTAAATGAAAGATAAAGAGACTTTAGAATTACAAGTGGCTCACTCTTTATAATGGGTGAGACCAATTTTACATAAAGTAACTTTAAAACATAAGTTACATGTGCTTTTTGAAAAAGTACTCAACAAAAAGAAAGACTTGAACCCAAGACCTCTATTCTCATAAAGTAACTTTGGAAAAAGTGAGCTAGTTTAAAAAGTTAGTAATTTTTTGAAAAGAGAAAGGGTTTTTTTTTTTTTTAGGCCACTGAAGCTTTGGGGTGCGTGCTTACTTGAAAAAGCTCTTTTTTCTTACAAAACAAAAAGCCATACCTTATGGCTTGAAGTTAGCTTTCACGAGAACCTAAATATTTTCCTCAATGTTTCTAATTTTGCTAGATCACACTAAGGCGTAGCGAAAAATAGCATAGGCATGAAAAGAATCCTTCCTTTCTATCTTTGATTTGCCCAGATCACACAGAGTCGCAGGGAAAAGAGAATATGAAAAGATGAAAGGTATATATCCGGTAATAAAAAAAACAAAGAGCTAAATAAACTTAAATAAACAAAAGATGAATAACTAAAACTACAAATAAAGATTGTATACCTCCAGATCTTAAAAATGACATAGCTAGGGCCACCAGAAACCTTCTCGCGTCAAACAAAAGGGGTTCCTCACTGGAACAGATGCTCCTAACACAATAGACCAGTCCTCTTAGCCTGAAAGCAGTTAGAAACAATAGATATAAGAAACGACAGCTAGATGCGATTGTACTGGCTTCAGATTTGGATCACCAAAGGATGTGGCCCTTAAATTTCTCTGATACCATGTATGAATTTACAAGGTAAGTTCCTTAGATAGAACACCAAATGACACCACTTACAAACAGATCACATATCAATACACTAGTATTCTTGACGTGGTTAAAACCCTCAAAGAGGGAAACAGTCCACGGCTTGAGCCAACATGACCACTTCAGGCAATTTCTTAATAAAAGAAAGAAAATTTACATAAGCTTCTCTCATAAATGGTCACCCTACAAATGACTCTCCATGCTCTTTAAATAGAGATCATGGACAAATCAGGTGTTAAGCCATGGATCAAGTGTTGGTAATACCGAGGAGAGAATGAACCATCAGATCACTTCATTTCTAGAACATATCATGACCATCAGATTGTAAGCTATAAATGTACATAGTAAAGAAACACACTTTAACTAACTCTACACTAGGCCAAGTTATACTTAACTATTTCCTATATGTTAGAATATCCTAATAGATAGTGTCAATTAAAACACTCTTTAATTCATTGAAGCTTCATTGTTTCTTTGGATATTTTAACATTTAAATACTCGCATTGGCATACAATTTCAAGTTACTTTCAAAAATTTTCAAAACTTAATTACCTCTTCAAATCCGCATTTGATCACTTTATGAAAATTTAATTTATTTAGTTTTTTAATTGTAAAAATTGGATAGCATTAGTGATAAAAATGAGTGCAATAACTACTTCATTGAACTAAAACATAGGAAAAGTATAATTCTAAATGAGGGCCAATTCCAGTAATATAATTGATTTCATTGACACTTATGCTTCACTAAATTTATACTCTATAACTAATATATATAAACTGTTATTTATATAACATATGTTAGTTATATAAACTCTTATTTATATAAACATATATATACATGTATAACCGAATGTGCAAATTATTTTTCTTTTAGATGTTATGTGTATCTGTATAAAAAAAACCATGTTGCATATGAATGTGTGTATATCATTATATACCTACGCCAACTATATATGTCATTAAACGAAAGTGATATATATATATATATATATATATATATATATATATAATATATATATATATATCATGAATTTTTATTCAGCGGCATCCTCGTTGGTTGGCATGGTTTAAATACATTATGGTTTGGTTCACATGAAACGTTGTTACTTCTCTCTATATGATACCATACATAAATGAAAACACAACTTTTAGTTGCTTGATTTTAATATCGAAAGTGTAGAGTTCAATTCTCTCTATTCTTTTTTTCAAGAAGAGAAAAACAACTTACTTTCATTACTTCAAACAAAAGTAGCATAGATCAAATCGACTACATTAGAGGGATCAAGGTCCTGCATTAAACTTACATCCATGGAAAACAAAGATCACCAAATATACATAGGTCACAAAAAACATCGGTCACAAAAATTGTAAACAAAACAGACCAAAATAAAATGGAAACTACAATGTCCAATGCACCCTAGGGGATGCCATCCCAAACTGTAGAAATACTAAGACATGAATTCCAAAAAGGAAAAGATATCTTCAGCTAGGAGGCTTGCATATTACTAATGTTATACATCTTCTTATGCGTCTCATTGATTTCTTTTAAGTCCACCTCCTTGCGACTTACCAACACATGAATTATTGCAGCGAGAACCTTCAGAAGTCCCGACATATGAATGGAAGGCAAGGGCAGAGGTCCTTTCAGAGACATCTGCAACCATCTTGAATCTTTCAAATGAGGAGTAACAGAAGAAACGAAAGGATGGTGAATCAGTCTGAAAGAGAAGTAATAGGACATCATCCAGGGGAGATTCCGTTGATACTTATATCAAATTTAGTACTCTCTTTTCAACAGTTTGTTGAAGGCCCTGAAAATCAGGTCTACAACAAGGGGGATACCCGCCCAGTCCGGACCTTGGTTGGCAGCTCCTTATCCGTTTGGTATAGCAGGTCTGACTGGGGATATGGGACCAGTTTCCCAATTCAGTGTGTGTGTGTGAGAAAGATGGGTATTTATGTTCTAAATGGAATACTTCTATTCTAATTCTAATATAATGTTATGCTATTGTATTTTAATAAATAGAAAAACATCAAAATTTATGCTAACTCAGGGTGTGATCTTTCTTCTATGCGATCTAAAAAGATTTCAAACAATAACTGGTAATAAAGATCATTCAGCTATTATAAGGAAAGAATTCAATAAGGATTTACTACTTCGTATAAGAAGTTAGACAAAACAATTGTGAAAAACTTATCGCATAAATAAGCTATTCATACACTAAGCATAAATAAATAGTTATCACCGTACAAAAGTGACAAATGATAACTCAGGCATCTGCGCTGTAATATATAAACAACTGAAAACTGAATATCACTTTAACGCATAAGCAGAAATGGTTAAGAGATAAAAGTACCATTTATAACTAGTCCTACTCATGAGCTTCAAGCGAAAATTGATTTATCTCTCCTGGATTTAACATCCACTAAGAGTACAGAAGTGTAACATCAGTAGAAGATATCAAATGCAAATATTAAATAGACCCTGTTCCATTCATTCATCAAAACCTCCTCTGAGGGTGCAAAAGTGCATGTTCTAAGGACAAGTCTTTGATAAATTTATGGACCCTTCTCTAAATGCATGAGAAGTGTTTAAATACTACTAACTAAATAACTTATTTACAGAAATTCAGGATTCGGTTTAAATAACCATCCTTTTTCTAAGTAAAACTATTTCTAAAATTAAATATAATATCTAACTATTTCTAAATTTGCTCCTTAACGTCGCAAGCATTCAGTATTTGCCTTAGTAGAGTCAGCTGACTGTCTTCCGTCTTTGGTTGAGTTAAGCAAATAGAATCGGAAAGAGCTAGCACTATCTTCTTAGCAAAATTGATGATATACTTGAGAGTCATCCAATGACTATGTGGTTTTACCATGTATGCCTAGTAATAATCCCATTTCAACTTGGTTAACCCTTGGATTGCTCTTGCTTTTTCTTTAGCTTTCTGTTTCTAGTTTGTTTCTATCACCACTGCCTTGCAATTTTCGGGGCTTGTAGGTGACTGAGTAATTATAAGCCTTCCTTTTCAAGCAAGTTTTCTTAGCGATGCGCGATCAGCGCTAAGTGCTAATCGCGCATCGGAAACTACCTCTGTTTCTTGATCGGGCTTCCTTGATGCGTTTTTCGCCTCTTGCGCCTTTTTCTCTTATCGGGTATAAAGCTCAAAATTTGTAAAAATAGTGATTCCGTGAGCTCTTGACCCTGAGCATTAAATTGTTTGTTTCTAGTATCAACATTGTTCAGTATCCATTCAACCATGGCTGTATATGAGAAATCTGTGATGGATGCCTCAGAATAGTTCTGCGGCTCTTTCTCTCCCTTAAGTGGATTAGGTGTGCCTTCCAAAATGGACATTGGAGTACTGCCTTTCCTCCTTATAGTTTCCTGCATACTACCTTGTATAACGCTTTTTCCTCTGTTCCTGCAGGTTACAATTGAGGTGGGAGTAATGATAAAAATAATGACAAGAAAACTTTAAATGCTGAAGATATGCAAAAACACGCCACCTTACGTCAACTAGTTCTTCGAAAAACACAACACCATACTTCATTAACAACTGGCAACAACTCATTAATTCGCATTAAAGTACATGACCAATTCTTGTCCTAAAAAAGTTTTCTCGAATAATGAGCCAGAACCAACTACGATGGAGAGGTCTTGCGATTTTGCTTTGCGATATCGCAGATTGGTGTATCACATTACCGCAATTTCATCGTGCTGTTCTATCGCAAGGTTGCCTGGTCGCAATATCGCAATATCACAAGATCGCAAGACGCAGATCGCTTAATCATTACAATCATTATGTGTAATTCATGTGATTTTTGCGATGTGCGATATGCGATATCACATATCGGCGATTTTAAGGTTTTTCAATGTGAGCGCTTCTTAATGCATGCGATGCGATGGAGTTTCGCGTCGCAATCTCGCGTTTTTTTATGATTTTGGCTCATTTAGAAGGTACTCTATCATTCTTTGCACGATGCGATCTCTCTTAAGGAGTGAATTTACTTTCTTCATTATGAAACTTAGGTTTTTTAAATTCTTCAAGGGTATTTTCCTAAGTCCATGATGTTGTAAGTTTCATATCAAAGGAAATATAACACTAATTGATTTTTTTCAATTGTTTACTAAGGGTCCCCACTTATTTAGTATTAGCAATAACACCTCATAAGGAGGGGGGTTGTTGGTGGCCACAACAATTGGCGATTCACCTGGAAGAACCAGTTATCTCTGTGTTTCTATTGAATTTTTTCAACTTCCAAAACAAGAAATTTTTCAGAAAATTAAACTTTATTATGGAAAGATAAAGTACATTATTCTCTAACCTGTCAATGACATTTTGCTTCAACTATTTTCAACTTTGGTTATTTCCTCCCTCAAGTTAGTCCTTGTATTTACATCAGTCATTACTTGGTCTGTAAAGATAAAACAAAGTCTTCTATGTAGACAGTTTTAAATATGCTCATTTGTCGTAGTAAGAGCCTCTGCTGCCATTAGGCGTTTATAGCCTCAATAGGGTTACCTATTACCCAGCAATGATCCTGTATCCTACTTAAAGAAACCTACAACTCTCAAAGAAGAATCCACATCCACACTTATTGCTTTGATTTTTTTTTTATTCTTAAAGAAAAATGTCTTGGTTTGATAGCCAATTTATGACACAGTCATTCAATCGATCTATAACTTTGCTGAACAAGTTGGCTCATGATGAGACCCCTTGCCTCTTGATTGTAACAATCCTGAGTCATTGCCCTGTTGTGGTATGCAGTATTTGGCAAAGTCAGCAAGTTATAATATCTGTGATTATGATAAGCCGGCTCGTGATGAGACCTCTCATTCTTCAAGATGAAGTGTATCCTTGGATTGTTCCTCAGAAAGTTATGATTTCCTTAGCAGGGAGGAAGTCATCATTTCCTTTAGATAGCTCTGGACGACAATCATAGAGTTTTTGTAAGTAGTTGTTCTACAGAGAATCTTTATTTTGTTATTGATACCTTTCATTGCAGTGATATAAAACAATTTCTTCACTAAAGGTTGTTTTCATCAAACTTTATGAAGTTGAAACTAGTGTCATATCTAGGTTAGAGTTTTTAACTATATCTTTCAATAATAAAGATCAATTTTCCAAAATATTTGCTATTTATACAAGTGAAAAATCAAAATCTGAAAGAGAGTTGGTGTCTTTTTCGTAAATGCCTAATGTAACCATTCACAACTAGTTTTATTATGAAAAGAAAACTATTACTCTACAAAAATAGAAGAATAATCTTCTATGGAAAATATTTCTTTAGAATTTGTCCATTGACAGGCAACGAGTCTCTTTTACCTGCTAAATCCTGTAACACAAATGTTGATGGACCTAAGACTTCTACAATTTGAAAAGGACCAAGCCACATTCTTTGAAATTTTGTATGCTTCCCCTTTTCTTCATGTTCCTTGTCCCATTTTAAAACTAAGTCTCCCATCTGAAAATCTTTTCTGGTCATTATGCTTGAATCAAAAGAGGATTTTACTAGTGCTTGATGATGAGCATGCGTTTTCTTAGCCTGTTCTCGTTGTTCTTCTAGTTTGATTATTTCCATTTGTCTTAGGTGTAATGAGGAAGTTGGTACTTCATCAATGTATTCAACTAGAGACAAAGAGGGAATTGCTAAATGAGTCGGAAGAACCACTTCTTTCCCATAAGCTAAATTAAAGGGAGAAGTGTCGATAGAAGTTTTTTTCGTTATTCAGTCTACCCACAAGGCATATATTAAGGATTTATGCCAATTTTTATGATTTTGGTCTACTGTTCTTTTGATAATCTTAATTAGGTTTTTATTTGTAGACTCGGCTAACCCATTTCCCTATGGATAATAATTGGCTGAATATTTAAGTTTGAATCCTCTTTTAAGTGCAAATTCAGTCATTGCATTTCCAAAAAAGTATGATGCATTATCGAACATTAAAGCGAAAGGCAATCCAAACTTGGTGATTATAAATTGATCTATGAACTCAATGATATTTCAGCATTAGCCGTCTTGAGTGGAACTTCTTCTACCCACTTAGTAAAATAATCTGTTGTTGTAAGGATATATCTATGCTACTTGGAAGAGTGAGGAACGATCTCACCTATTATGTCCAATCCCCACTGACTGAAAGGTTGCTCGATGTTAACTGGTTGTAGTGGTAAGGATGGCTTCTTTTGTCTCCCAGCAGTAATCTGGCAGACTTGACATTTCCTCATGTAACTGTGCGAGTCTTTGAATAACGTGGGCCAGTAATACCCTACGCACAAGATTTTATGTGCAGTAGCATCTCCAGCATAGTGTCTGCTTGCTGGCCCATCGTGGAGTTCCTACAAAACTTTTTCAGCTTCAGATTTCTCAAGACATCTAAGGAGAACATAATTGTAATTCATTCTAAAAAGAATATTATTTATGAGCTGATATTGTTTGGCTTTCAACCTTAGAGCTCTTTTCTTAGTATGATCGAGGTGTGAAGGAGCATATCCATTCTTAAGATAATAAATGATATCAGCGTATAATGACTCTTCATCGTTTAGGCTTACCTCGCACATTTGTACTTCTACAGATGGAATTTCAGAAACTTGCGACGCTCCAGCTAGCATTTTGCAAAAGCCTTGACCTCTTACAATGTTTGCTGGTTTAATTTCTATGTCATATTCTTGTAAGGCAGTTACACAATTGGCCCTCTTCTCACCCACATCCTTTTGTACTAGAAGATTCCTTACCACTGGAAACGGTACTATAATTTTAGTATGGGTTTTGAGTAGAAAAGGTCTGAAGTATTTGATTGCTTTGAAAACAGCATAAGCGTGTTTCTCCACATCTGAGTAATTTAATTCAGCACCCTGCAAATTTGAACTGAAAAAAGCAATTGGTGCTTCCACCTTTTCTTGATTCGTTTGAGTGAGTATCGTAGAAAATGACCTATCTGAGGCAAATGTGTATAAATAAAAAGGCTCTGAAAAATTTGGAGTTGCTAAAGATGGAGCATTAATAATACCTTGTTTAATCAGGTTGAATGCTTCATGTTCGTGTTGGCCCCATTTAGAATTAGAGTTCCTTTTGATCATTGTTTGTAAAGGGGATATGATTTGTGAAAAATATGGAACAAATCTCTTTACAAAATTGATTTGACCAAGGAAAGATTGCATGGCTCTTTTGTTATGAGGTAGGGATATTTCAAAAATTTCTTTGATTCTGTCAGAATCGATGTGAATTCCAGATTTTGACACTATGAATCCTAGAAGTTTCCCTTCACTTAATGCGAAAAAGGATTTCTTTGAGTTAAGTGAAATTCCATACCTTAAACATCGTTGGAAGATTTGTTTCAAGTCTTTGAGATGGTCGCTTCGTTTCTTGGAATACATGGTTATATCATCCAAATAAATTACTACAGATTTATTGACTAAACCTTTAAATGCGATGTCCATGGCTCTCTGAAATGTGGCACCAGCATTAATCAAACCAAATGGCATCTTTCGATATGTATATGTGCCCCATTTAGTCCTGAATGTGGTCTTCAATTGATCATCAGGATGTACCAACACTTGATTGTATCCTGAAAATCCATCCAAGAAAGACATTAATTCTGAGCCCGCCACTGCCTGCAATATCTGCTCCATAGGTGGTAAGGGAAAATTGTCTTTTTGACAGGCCTTATTAAGATTTCGAAATTCAATAAAAATTATAATATCTCCATTTTTCTTTCTAACAGGTACCATATTGGAGACCCATTTAGAATGTCTGACGGGAAAGATTATCTTGGCTTTCAACAACTTATTGAGTTCATTTTTTATCTGATTTTCTAAGTTGGGATGGATCTTTCTCAATTTTTGTTGGACAGGTTTTTCATTATTGGTCATTGGAATAGTATGTTGGATGATAGAAGTGTTGTATGTTTTGAGTTCATCATAGTTCCAAGCAAAAACGTTTTTGTATTGTCTCAAAAGACGAATATATGCTAGTTTTTCTTCAGGGGCTAGGCCAAGGCCTAGATTAATGTTTTGGGGTTTTGCATCAGTTCCTAGGTTTACTAATTCGTAATTCAAAGTTGAACTTTGGAACTTTGAATTGGTAGACCTTTCAAACTGATCTTTCAAATCGTACAGATCTTCTAACTTGACCACTGATTTAGGTATAGCATTGTTAGTGCTATTTTGTTGTAATTGTCGATCATGTTGGTCTTCGTCAATTATTTGGTTGGAGTAGAATCCTTCAGAACTAAGGAAATTTATGATATCAGGATCGTCGTTAAATATTCTCCAATTTGTGATGTTGTCAAGAATAGAAGATCTAAAGATTAATTCTATTGAGAATCTACCTGGACTAAAATCTTCAAAAGGAATGAGCTTAGAAGCTACGTTAGCTGAAAGGTCAACGCTTGCATTCTGGAGTCTAGGAATTGATGAAATATTGAATGCTATAAAATGCTCAGTCAGATCTTGAACTAAATATTTTTAGTGTTTTAAATGACCTAATAAGCAATGTATAGTATTCCATACCTGTCTGACTACAATTTCAGTGTCTCAGAAGACTTGGAGGTACTTTATGTTTAACCCGATTGCTTTGTACAACCCTTGGAATAAAGCCTCATATTCTGCTGTATTGTTGGTACAATCAAATTCGAGCCTACATGTTAACATGATTTTATCTCCTTCTGGACTAATTAGCACGCATCCTGCTCCTGCCCCTTCGTTAGATTTAGAACCATCAAAAAATAATTTCCAAAACAAAGATTTATTTACAGGTCTATCTAAAAAATTGATACATTTTGAACTATCTATTTGAGAAAAATTTTCGACTTCAGACAAAACAGAACGTTCTAAATAAGGTGACGTATGAGCATTAAAATTGCCGAGAAAAGAATCCACTGAGTAATTGCCAATTATGCTACTGTTATATGCTACTGGTTCATTTTCCCCCTCTAATTCCGTTACTATGTACTTCTGATGTAATTCACGTTCAACTTTTATTTGATTTGGCTTACCATTGTAAGGCAGCCACATGTGCGACCAGTTAGTTGCGAAGTATCCATGCAGTTTTTCTGACCAATCCCTGCTAAGAATTAAGCCATAAAATTCAGGGATATCAGTGACTAAAATGTCAATAACTTGACATACCTTTGGGTTGGATGACAGCCTTATGGTTATTTGATTTAGTTTGCCAATGACTTCGACTTGAGATCGATCTAGTTGAACAATGCGAACAATAGATTTCTGTGGTTGAACATTTAATTTGGTGCATATGGACTTTGGTAAAATATTCGATGATGCACCTGAATCCACTAAACAATTATGTGCATTTTTGTTAAAAATTTCATAAGTAAGGAGAAAAGGGTGAGTATGAGATCTCGATCTTCCTCCAATTAAAGCGATGTTGTTTGGATCAATCTTGTTTGTCATATTAGTTGGAGGTCTTCCCATGTTCTAGGAAGCTTGAGAAATTACAGCGGAAGGCAAATGTGCAACTGGCACAACATGTAATTCTTTCATCATTACCTTTTGTTGATTCTTTAGCTTGCTCAATTCGTACAGAGTGATGTTGGCCCTAGTATTTTTCATGTCTTCTATAATAATGTACTCCATTTAATCCGAGACGATCATTGTTTTAGATGGAGTTGGTGAATCTGTTTGGACCGGGCTAGTTTGAGTCGCTTTACACATCGTTTTCTTTGTTGCGACTTTATCCTTTGTTGCAGAGCTTGCGCTCTTTGGCTTTGGGGCATTTTGGGGAGGATCAAGCTGGTTTCTACTTCATGTGTTAACTGGGAATAATTCTTGATCTTCTTCCTGTGGGATGATGAAATACCACATTCCTTGTAATTCTACAACTTCTTCATCATCGGTTTGCCCTTCAGTGGCAATTTCCTCTTCCTCTTCCTTGGATTTAGCACTTGTAATAGCATTGGGTGGCCTTGAATCCATGGACGGGCCTCTTTTAAAAGCTCTGTAGTGCCTTTTTGAAGAAGTTTCTGCAACTTGCTTTTTTATGTCGACCATTTCATTGGACATGGTCTTCAGAACTTTTTGCAATCCCTCCAAATCGAATGGATCTTTTGCTTGTTTCTTCTTGGACTCTTCTTTGAAGGTGACCTTTTTAGATTTTTGTTCCTCTATCGTGGACTTCTTCTCTAGAGCAATTATACGTTTTCCTACTGCTATGGCTTCTTTCATGTTTTCGGCTAAGGTTATTTTGTTCACCCTATCCACGAAGATTGCTATGTTTGATGGTAAAGCAGTGATATACCATTCACATTGCACTTCCTTGCTGGGCTGGGAAACAGTAGGAATTTTGTTTAGAATTTTATTGAAATGTAGATTGAAGTCGTTGATCGGCTCTCTAGATTCGGCCCTAAGGTTGGATAGGTCATTGATTAACGTTGTCGTAGACCTGTCGTCACCAAACTTGGTTAGGAATTGGTCTTGGAAGATGTCCCAACTAGTAATAGATCCAGAGGGTAATGAGATATACCACTATCTATCTGTTCCTTGTAGAGTATAAGGAAACAGTCGAACAACAACATCTTCATTAGTAACCCCGTTGGATTAATGGATAGCATAAAGTTGTTTATGTGCTCTTCTGCTAGCATGCCTGCCTCGGGATTGAACTTAGGCAGCCATTTCTCAGGATGGGCCGGTATTTGACTCAAGGGTGTGGGCATTAAGACTGCCCCAGGGTTTTTCCATGGAGACTGGGCCATTGCTGAATTTCTAACAGGGGGAAGTGTAGAAGATTATCCTTGTGGTTGGGAAGATGAGGATATTATGATTGCAGATGATTGAGGAGGAGTTGTAGGGATTCCACTAGGTGGATTGGTAATGGTCTGGAGTGGAGGAGTGGATGGTTGACTTCGTGGTGAAGAGGTTGAGATGGATGATGTTGATGAAAGAGTCTCGCTATCGGACCCTTTAGGCGATTTCCTTGCTCTTTTCCTTTTGGGAAGAGGTAATTCGGTTGGCCGAACACCAAACTTTTCACTCCTTAATCTGGTTAGGGGATGAGCAGGATTATACTACGAAGTCATGCTGCCCTGAGATTTATCAGATCTTTGAGGGGAAATGGAAAATCGCTAAAGTTTGTGAATGATAGATTCGACTTCAGGACGTTCTATAATAGATTGTTCCGAAATTTCAGGGTTTGTAGCAGCGGTTGATGCTCCAGCGACTTCTAACTCAGGATTTAAGTGTAATGGAGAAGTCGGGGGAGATGGTGAGGGCGATTTACTCTCAGAATGGTATTTTGATTTGGATTTACTTGCCATTCATAGTTCAATCCCTCCTTCTAGCACCAAATATGTTGAAGGCCCCGAAAATCAGGTCTACAACAAGGGGATACCCGCCTGGTCCGGACCTTGGTTGGCAGCTCCTTATCCGTTTGGTATAGCGGGTCCGACTGGGGATATGGGACTAGTTTCCTAATTCAGTGTGCGTGTGTGAGAAAGATGGGTATTTCTATTCTAAATGAAATACTTATATTCTAATTTTAATCTAATGCTATGATGTTGTATTCTAATAAACAGAAAAACATCAAAATTTATGCTAACCTGGGGTGTGATCTTTCTTCTATGCGATCTAAAAAGATTTCAAACAATAACTGGTAATAAAGATCATTCAGCTATTATAAGAAAAGAATTCAATAAAGATGAACTACTTCGTATAAGAAGTTAGACTAAACAGTTGTGAAAAATTTATCACATAAATGAGCTATTCATACACTAAGCATAAATAAATAGCTATCACCGTACAAAAGTGCCAAATGATAACTCAGGCATCCACGTTGTAATATATAAACAATTGAAAACTGAATATCACTTTAACGCATAAGCAAAAATGGTTAAGAGATAAAAGTACCATTTATAACTAGTCCTACTCATGAGCTTCAAGCAACAATTGATTTATCTCTTCTTGATTTAACATCCACTAAAAGTACAGAAGTGCAACATCAGTAACAGATATCAAATGCAAATATCAAATAAACCCTGTTCCATTCATTCATCAAAACCTCCTCTGAGGGTGCAAAAGTGCATGTTCTGAGGACAAGTTTTTGATAAATTTCTGGACCCTTCTCTAAATGCATGAGAAGGGTTTAAATACTACTAACTAAATAACTTATTTACAGAAATTCAGGATTCGGTTTAAATGACCGTCCTTTTTCTAAGTAAAACAATTTCTAAAATTAAATCTAATATCTAGCTTTTTCTAAATTTGCTCCTTAACGTCGCAAGCATTCAGTATTTTCCTGAGTAGAGTCGGTTGACTGCTTTCCGTCTTTGGTTGAGTTAAGAAAACAGAATCAGCAAGAGCTGGCACTATCTTCTCAGCAAAATTGATGATATAATTGAGAGTCATCCAATGACTATGTGGCTTTACCATGTATGCCTGGTAATAATCCCATTTTAACTTGGTTAACCCTCGGATTGCTTCTGCTTTAGCTTTCTGTTTCCAGTTTGTTTCTATCACTGCTTCCTTGCAATTTTCGGGGCTTTTAGGTGACTAAGTAATTAGAAGCCTTCCTTTTCGAGAAAGTTTTCTTAGCGATGCGCGATTAGCGCTAAGCGTTAATCGCGCATCGGAAACTGCGTCTGTTTCTTGATCTAGGCTTCCCTGATGCGTTTTTCACTTCTTGCGCCTTTTTCTCTTATCAGGTATAAAGCTAAAAATTTGTAAAAATAGTGATTCCGTGAGCTCTTGACCTTGAGCATTAAACCGTCTATTTCTGGTATCAGGATCGTTCAGTACCCATTCAACCGTGGCTGGATATGAGAAATCTGTGATGGATGCCTCAGACAAGTTCTACGACTCTTTCTCTCCCTTAAGTGGATTAGGTGTGCCTTCCAAAATGGACATTGGAGTACTGTCTTTCCTCCTCATATTTTCCTACATACTGCCTTGTATAATGCTTCGTCCTTTGTTCCTGCAGTTTAAAATTGAGGTGGAAGTAATGATAAAAATAACGACAAGAAAACTTTAAATGCCGAAGATATGTAAAACATGCCACCTTACGTGAAATAGTTCTTCGAAAAACACAACACCATACTTCTGGCAAAAACTCATTAATTCTCATCAAAGCGCATGACCAGTTCTTGGCCTAAAAACGTTTTCTCGAATAATGAGCCAGAACCAACTGCGACGGAGAGGTTTTGCGATTTCGCTTTGCGATATCGCAGATCGCTGTATCGCATTATTGCAATTGCATCGTGTTGTTCTATCGCAAGGTTTCTTGGTCGCACTATCGCAAGATCGCAGGATCGCACTATTGCAAGATCGCAAGATCGCGGATCGCAGGATCGCAGATCGCAAATTGCAGGATCGCAAGATCGCGGATCGCAAGATCACAAGATCGCGGATCGCTTAATCGTTATGTGTAATTCAAGTGATTTTTGCGATGTGCAATATGTGATATCACATATCGGCGATTTTAAGGTTTTTTAATGTGAGTGCTTCTTAATGCATGCGATGTGATGGAGTTTCTCGTCGTACTCTCGCGTTTTTTATCATTTTGGCTTATTTAGAAGGTATCCTATCATTCTTTGTGCGATGCGATCTCTCTTAAGGAGTGAATTTACTTCATTATGAAACTTAGTTTTTTTAGATTTTTCAAAGGTATTTCCCTAAGTCCATGATGTTGTAAGTTTCATCTAAAAAGGAATATAACACTAATTGATTTTTTTAATTTTTTTACTAAGGGTCCCCACTTATTTAGTATTAGTAATAACACTTCATAAGGAGGGGGGTTTTTGGTGGCCACAACACTTCCATAGACATTTTATCAAACCATGGATTTCATAGAGACATGCCGACTGGTCCTGTTGCCTGTGGATCCTTTTTGGGCCTCGACTTGTGGGGTGATTTAGGAATTTCTGGTGCATCCCACACTGGTGGTGTAGGCATCTGCATGGCTCCCTCGGTTGACAAAATCACTCTGTTTAGGAAGTCCTGTGTCTCCTTTAGCAATGTCTCAAACACTGAACTTGCTCTCAAAGCCTCTAAATTCGTAAGGTCCATACCCAATTGATAGCGCACCAACTGAATTCCCAAGATGCCAAGGGTTGTTCGGTGGATAACCACTTGTGATTTGTAGGCTTTTTGAATTCAAATTTGACCATTCCCCCTTCATTCGGCTCATTAATGTGAGATTGACGGCAAATCATCCCAAATCTAGTTCTGACTTCGTGTATTAGTTGCCCACTATCCGCTCCTCGTTGTCTTAACTTGGACATCTTATCATGAAAAATGACACCAACTGTCACTTCCCAACCTACCCGCACAATAGCACAACTCCCCATGCATGAGTGCGACCCCTGTGACACACTGATCCTACGTGCAACCTCCTTATCTCGCCGCTCCCATACAAACTCTTTTATAGTCTCGTGCTCTCTTTCAACTGCTTGGAGCAGTGAGATTTTTCTCTCTATGATAGTCAAGTGGTCACACCACCTGTGCGAGGCTTCAATGCACCTTCTAGCCTAGTTCGTGGGCGCTCCTCAATTTCCCTCATGACAGTTAGTGCCGCACATTCTTCCTTATGCAGTGTACTCCCCTAGTTACTTTGTCTGGTAATGTGCAATCGTAGCCATGGTAGCAGAGCCACAAATTCTGGGTGGAAATCTTCTAATGCATTAGTATTTCGGCTCATATCTTGTCCTGTCATTATTATTTTATTGACATGGCATGCTTGCGCGGATTCAGTTTCTAGTTCTTTGATTTCTGCATCAATTAACATGCTTTTCTTCCTCAGTCATACCCGATCTTTGAGTTTGTGAAACTTAAGGTTCCTGCGTTGAATGGCTTCCTGAATCTGCATATGTTCAACCTCGTGCGGCTACATAATTCCTTCGTCCTAGTCCCCGCGTATTGTTCCAACTATGTGAGAATTCCTTCCTCCAAAAACTATGGCCTCTACTCTGCCCGTCATCTTTGGGATCGTCTTCATGCTCAGATTATTATACATGGCCCTAGAGGCCCATCGGACCGTTGGTACGGATAGGTCCCAATCAGTTCGTCTGGCCTGGAGAACCTTGTTCAAGATCATGCATACCTTCTTCAATGTTTCTATGTGGAATGTTTGTGGTGCGTGTCGATTTTCCTGTTGCTACATCTGGTTCTGATTTTCGATCCCTAGTCTGGGGTGTGCTTGTGTGGACTGCACATCACACATCTACACCCAGCGACCCAGGTGGGTACGCAAGATGCTTCATCCTAGATGCTTGGATCTTGTTCGAGACTGGGGGCTTCTAAACCATAGGTGCATCCACCTTCTACATTCGTTCCAATTTACAACGGTCTCCTGATGTGTACTCCACCATCGTGTGGGTGTTGCGCTCGGTGCCCATTCCAGTGCACCGTACCATTATTGTTCAGGTACTATGCTTTCAAATTTGTCCAGGAATTCATCCACCACTGTCACTCCATCATATGTTGGAAGTTACCTTGCCTTTGTCATTACGCAACACAATGATCTAATCATCATGTTGCAATTCAACGTTGTCACTTCGATAACAGGTTCTGCCAACGCTCTACTTCTTCGTCTAAATCCAAAGTATAGGAGTTGTCACGCTCCCACAATATTCTCCCATCTATAGTTGGATTCACTTGATCCTGGTCTCGCACCGTTATCTAGTAAATATAACCTAGCTCATCATCGCAGACTGGTTCATTATAGCGCACTCCTTTGGCTGGGTCTAGCAGGACTACTACATGTAGCGATTTTTTTCAAATATCATCTTCCGCTTCTTCAAGTTGATGACTTCGTTAATATTAGTGGCCCAGTCTATTCCTAACAACGTGGGATAGGGATTGCTGTCATCAATAATCTCTATTACTTCAAAATCCATTTGTGTGCTCACGCCTTCAATATCAACTGTTACCCCCTGCAACCTCCCCATGGGAAAAATCTTTTGTTGGTTCACCATTCGTAATTGAATAGGGTACCACTGAAACATGGGCCTACCCATGCATTCACATGTTTGATTTGGTAACACATTCACATCCGACCCCAGGTCTAGGATTCCTTGATCCATTTCGTACTCACCAATCTGTGCCATCAATCTCATTTCCCTCCTGGTGCGCAATGCATGCTTTCCCAATTTCCGGACTACACACAGTTCTCTTGACCCTATGCACCTGGTTATTAGCTCCTATACTCCCTTAACTACCTTGTTGTCACACAACAGTTTCATGCATGTCTCCAGGAAGGTAGTAAGCATTGAAGGATCCATTCATGGCTCTGGCCGATCCTTACTACCTAAAGTGGAGGCCTCTGTGAAGCTCTTATTAGCTTCCATGAATGTCTCCTTCGCACGTTCTAGGTCAAACTCAGGTTCCTTCATGAGAGCCTTGTGAACCCATGTATCTTCCTCTGCCTGCTTCCCCTTATCCTCCCCCATGGTCATGCCACTTCTGAGCATCATGTTCACATTCGGGTCTTCTTCGCGCAGTTCAAACCTCATCATTTGGATATTCTGGGTCGGAAGAGACTGAAATACCCCTTTTTCGTGCATCTGTGTGATCAACATAGGACAATCTATTGTTTCATGATCAAACTAAGCATAGTACGAATAGGATATCCTCATAGTGTTGGTACAATTGCAGGCATAGTGCCATGGTCCTCTGCAATTGTAACAAATTAACTATCTGCGGCCCCATCCTGGTCCCATTCCTCCTCGTCCTTGACCTTGCCCCTGAAATCTGGCACGTGCCATCCCCACAGCTGGGTCGAGGGCTCAGGTTTCTGTCTGCAACCTATAGGTTGGGGTCCGATCCATCATTAGCTCGTAGTTGCGACAAGTGTGCTCATTGTGGCCTACCGACTTGTAGAAATTACAAAACAACTACTAGAGAGTTTGTATATACTTCTGCAACAAATGACAATTGTTTGTCTTATGTTTTCCTCCTATTTGACAAATCACGCACCATAACATGGGTGTCGCATTCATCCCTGCCTGTGCCTCTAGTCTTGATGGCATTGATCCCCCTCCTGCCAAGTAGTTCACGAATACTGGAAAGTGATCCCTATCATAGCCCTAGCCTTTGCATTTTATGCACCATACTTCCTCGTGCGCCTCTAGCTGCGGTGCCCTGTCTTGCTTCAAAATTTGTATTTCCAGGCATAGATTTTGTAGTTGCACGTGGATTTGTTGAACTCCCAACCCAGGGTCTTGTATCGAGGTCTCATGCAACCTCATCACCATTTCCAATGCTTTAGCCTGGGTGGAAAGTTTCTATTGTGATAGCACTGTCCTCAAGTGTGGTGTTAGGGATGCCACAAGCCATGCAAGATGTTGGGCATCTTTTAGTGTCATATAGGCCTCGTGGATTGTACTCTTCAGCTGCTGATCTAGATCCCATGGGGTCTTGCCTGGAAGCATCGTGATCTCTTTAAACCCAATGATTAACTGTGTCTTTGATTTTGGCCAACTAAATTATCTATTCAACGCATTCTGGATCTTTGATATCCCTGCATTTGGGTGGTTGTTAGAGTGATTGATATACCATGTCAATGTGCGATCCTTCAGCGCGCTCACCAATGTAGCCTTCTTAATGTTGTCGTCCGTGACCCCTTGTGCTTCCCACACTGCTCTTACCATGAACCAGAATTTGTTTGGATCTTCATTCCCTACACCTCTGAATACGAGTAGTTTGATCATGTTCACCATGCTGAACTATGGGGGTGGTGGAGGTGGAGTGGGTGGAGATGGAGGTGAGGGAGGTGAAGCGGGTGGTGGCGTGGGTGGAGGTGGTAACTACGAAATGCGCTAACTTATCAAACTGACTGCACTTCTCAAAGACACCCGAATGATCTCTTCCTCGCTCTCTCACAAAGGTGAAATTAAGGGATTGTTTTCTAATTCCCCACTACCTTTGGACATCTTTCCACTCCACATCGTCCCAAACATTAATGTATTCGCATAACCTACTTTTCACATAACAACATCTTAATCTAGGTATTCAAATATTTAATATACTTACCTTGTGGTCCCTTGAGAAAACATCGTTCTACTTCACAGTAGCTCATGGTCGTGTCTACTGCAAACTCAATGATGAATTCCCCCTATTATCCAGTCAAGCCAATGGTCCACAACTCACGCAATGTTATCTTCTGATGCCTCTAGTCTGCACACTAATTCCGAAGTCCACACTATCGGTTGGTCGAGCCTACAACTTCCTTGGCTATCAGCTAACCTCACGAACCACTCATACAGTTCAGAAGGAAAGGATGCAAAGAAAATCTTGTGGATTTCTGTATACACGTAAGGATCTAGCCACCTTTTCTCAGATACTTGCAGAGTTCTGTTTTCCTATGTCGCGAATTTGTGAATCTTCTTGTCCAACAATTCCTTAATTTCCTTCTTTGTTGGGTTCCAGTGACACGACATTAGACATCCCTTAGGAAGATCCCAATCCCAGCAATGGAACCATTTGTTGGCTACATGGGGCTTGACCCAAGTTCAGAAGTGATTTAGCCAAGCAAATCCTGGTACTACTGTCCCTTTCGGCAACTGTCTGTGGAGAGCGGACTGAGATCTCACTTGAAGTAGTATGGGAGGGTGCTGGAACTAGGTTTTTGCACCCTGGGGATGTCTGATATGGGGTGATAGGTACGTGATTCAACCTTCACTTACTAGGTTACATGCACCAGCAAGCTCCTTGCATCCTATGGTACTACCTTCACGCAACTCTAGCTGCAGTGCGACCAATGTTAATTACCCAAGTCTTCCTTAATTAGGTTTTGTTCACTAATTAATTAGAAGGTTTTCATACATAATCATTCATACAAGTGCGCACATATGAATAAATAGATACCATTAATGCATAACATCAAAATCTAGATCTATGAAATAGATGCACAATATGTTGAATCAACTTATCTTTATTAATAATCCTTTTCAAGTCGAGTTCAGTACATACCCGACTTCGCCCTGCGCACTCAGCTACAGGGTCTATGCACTTAGCTGTAGGGGTTCGCGCACTCAGCTGCGGACTTTACTAGGCCTTTGCACAATCAGCTGCAGAGCTTCTTCCTACTACTACAACCCAATACACTTTAGATCCACTTCTGTCCTCTAACCATGCCTTCACATCTATCTATTACTTACTTTTCCCCAAAAAAATATCTTTACACTTAGAGCCTTGCTCTATTTATACAATCCCATGGTCTGCGGACCACAGGTAGGCCGACACAAATTTACATTATATTACATTATTTTAGGGCAGACAACCCTATGTCTCACCCTAAACTTTCGAGCTTCGCGGCCGCATTTCTCAGAGTCTTTACATCACCTTGAACAAAACTCAGGCTTTAAGCACCAAAACCCTACTATGGGGGATCTGCTACCCAACACTAGGCCACCTGTGTATGGCTTCAAATGACTGCCATTCACTTTTCCTAGGAAGGGATCTCCATTCAACTTAACCAACTTGACCGTGCCACTGTCGGTAATATCCTTAATAACATATGGCCCCAGCCAATGTATCCTAAGTTTCCCTAGAAGTTTATCAATCTTACTGTCATACAATAGCACCAAGTCATTCACCTTAAAGGTGTGTAGCTTAATTTGACAATTGTGCCATGTCTTTCCAAGCTGCTTTTGGACTTGCTGGTGAAATCCAACCAGAAATCTCTCTTCTTCCAACTCATCCAACTATGCGAGACTCTCTTCTAGTGTTCTGCAATCTATCATACATGTACACGTTGCTATGTGCAAACTAGGCACGATGTATTCCATAGGCATCATAGCTTCAACCCCGTATACCAGCCTAAAGCGTGTCTACCCCATTAACTTCTTGCACGTCGTCCGATAAGCCCACAATATTGCAAGTATGCATAGTTTCCAATCATTTCGCTGAGCATTGCAAACCTTGGTCAGCACGGTCTCCAGTACTTTGTTGAATGCCTCCATTGTCCCGTTATCCTGTGGGTGATAAGGTGGGCTCTTCTGGTGATACACCTAAAATTCCTTCTTTAGTACGATGATCATCTCATTCAAGAAGTGCATACCATGATCACTAATCAAGATCTTTGGACAGCCAAATCATGTCAATACATGCTCAAATAGAAACTTCACGGTAGTTGCGCCCATGCAATCCTTCACCGGTTGTGCTTCTACCCAATGAGTCAAGTACTCCATCACAGTGATAATGTACCTCGTGCTTGTCTTCCCTTGAGGCTGAATAGGTCCTACAAAATCTATCACCCACTTTTCGAAAGGTGGCAACGTCATTTTTGGATTCAAAGGAATTCCATCCCTCCGAGATGGCCTACCTGTTCTTTCACATATGTCGCATGCCTTGCAATATGATTTTTAATCCTGATGAGGGGTTGTCCACCACAACCCTGTGCATAGAATCTTCTACGCGATTTCTCTTCCTGCATAATGTCATCCCACGCCACTCCCATGAACATCCGCAAGGATGTTGCCTCATTCAAACTCAGGTACATACCTTCACAACATTTCATCATTCCCCGTTTTGTATATATACCCAGAAATGACAGAGAAGTCTTCCACGCGCACCACTAATTCCTTCTTTTGTTGGACAGAGTATCCTTCCGGCACAATTCTAGTTGTTAGAAAGTGTATTATGTCCTCGAAATTTCCATCCGTGACACACATAGAAAAAAGCTATGCATTAGGTAATCCTTTCTCGAAATTAGTGGGTTCCTCCCCTATCTTGATGCGCGACAGGTGGTCAGGTCCCATGTTTAATCGTTTGGGCTTCACAACAACTTCAAAATCATATTCTTGGAACAATAAAATCCATTTGCAAATTTTAACCCCCAACATAGGCTTATTGACTAGATACTTGAGTGTGGAGTGATCCGTATACATCTTAAAGTGGCCTCCTAGCAAGTAGTGTCGGTACTTTTGGAGCATATACACCATAGCTAGCCCTTCGCGCTCAGTGGTGAAATAGTTCTTCTCCGCTTTGGCCAACTACGTGCGTAGATCATTCTACCCATCATACTTTTCTGTCAGTCACATCTTAGGTTTCCCAAATCATGGTTTCATCATTAACCTACATTTGTGCCAATCATCAAAGCTTCCTTTGTGCGTACCCCACCATCTTGCAGGCATAGTGCAAAGTACCCAGTCCAAGGCCTCGAAGCGTTTCTTTTCTAGGAACCTCCCTTTAAAATCTATCCAAGAAGGTATCTACCTTAGTTAGACCATCATAAGTAGGTAGATTTCTTACTTTTGACTACACGCAACGCAGTGACCGGGTCATCATGTAACAATTCAGCGTAGTTACCTCTTGTAACCAATTCTGCCAATGTTGTATTTCTTCGTCAAAATCCGAAGTGCAGGAACTCTCGCACTCGCATGTAATCCACCCATCCGCAGTGGGATTCACCCAGTCTTGGTCTTATGTTGTTATCTTATAGATGCAATCCAAATCATCATCACTTTCATAGTCGCAAACTAGTTCCGTATAGCATGATCCCTCAGCAGGGTCCAGGGGTATTACTATGCATAGTGACTTCTTCTCAAAGATCATCTTTCGCTTCTTCATATTGATTACCCCGTTAATATCAGTAGCCCAGTCAATTCCCAAGAACGTAGGGTATGGATTGCTGTCATCAAAAATCTCTATTACTTCAAAATTTTCCAGTCGCTCGCTCCCTCAATATAGATGGTTACTCCCTGTAGTCACCCCATGGGTATGATTTTATGTTGATTCACCATCCTTAGCTGAATTGGGGACCATTGCAGTGTAGGTCTCCCCATTTTCTCCCATTTATATTTTGATAAAAAATTCACATCTAATCCCAAATCCAGAATGATTTGATCCATCTCGTATTCTTCGATTTGTGCGGTGAGTCTCATTTCACGTCTCGTCCTTATCTTATGCTTTCCGATCTTGCGGACTACATGTGGTTCATCTAGCACAGTCCGAGCACATTTGGTGATGAGTTCATGTAACCCTTTTATAGCCTTATTGTCGTGTAGTAACTTCATATAGGTTTCAAGGAAAGTTGTCAGCATAGAGGGTTTCATCTATGGCTCCTCTTTATCCTTTCTTCCTAAAGTGGAGGCCTCAACAAAGCTCTTCTTAGCTTCCATGAAGGTTTCCCAAGCGTGCTCCAAATCAAACTCAGCCTCTTTTGCTGAGGCTTTGTGAACCCAGGTACTGTCTTCTGGTTGTTTCCCTTTGTCACCTCCTATTGCGATTCCACTTTAGAACACTATATTTATGTTTGGATCTTCCTTGCACGGCCCAAACCTCATCATCTACAGGCTCTGAGTTGGTGGAGGCAGAAACACTTCTTTGTCACATATCCTGGCTATTAGCATACGACAATCTTCTGTTTCATGATCAAACAATTTGCAATACTTGCATGACTGGCATGTTGAACTAGTGCAATTGTGACCGTAATGTCCTGGCCCTCCGCAATTGTAGAAAATCAACTGTCCGCGACCTCTACCAAGTCCTCCTCCACTTCGGTCTCATCTGTGCCCCTGAAATCCTGTCTGCACCATCCCTGCATTCTGTTCAAGGGTGCAGATTTCGGCCTTAACTCGGTAGGTGAGCGTTCTATCCATCATCAATTCACAGCTCCTGCAAGTACGCTCATCATGTCCTACCGATCTACAGAAGTTGCAGAAAAACTGTTGTTGAGTTTGTGTATGCTTTTGTAACAAGTGGAAGTTATCTGTGACACATTTTCCGGCTATTTGATAGATAGCGCACCACAAAATAGGTGCCACACTAGGTCCTGTTTGAGCTTCCAGCCTTAAAGGCATCGATCCTCCTCCTGCAAGATAATTTGTAAAGACTGGGCAGTGGTCTTTGTCATGACCTTGACTCTTGAATTTCATGCACCATACTTCTTCAAGTACCTCTGCCCGAACCATCCTATCCTGCTTCAAGCTCTACATCTCAAGGCACATATTTTTCAGCTGTGCATGGATCTGGTGTACTCCTAGATTAGAATCTTACATCGGGGTCTCATGTAGTCTCATGGAAATTTCCAAGGCCTCTTCCTGAGTTGTTATCTTTTGTTGCGACAATGCACTTCTTAGGTGTGGTAGTAGTGAAGCCACAAACCACTCATGATGTTGTCCATCTTCTAAATTCATGTTGGCTTTTTGGATTGTACATTTCAGCCTCTAATCTAGTTCCTAAGGCGTCTCACCTGGTAGAATCATGATCGCTTTGAATCCCACAATCGACTGTGCTTCAGATTTAGGCCTGTTAAATTCCCTATATAGTGCTGCTTAAATGTTTGCTACTCTAGAATTTGGGTTATTACTGGAGTACTTAATATACCAGGTTAGTGTGCGATCTTGTATAGCACTAACAAGTGTTGCCTTATTTATGTTATCATCTGTAACACCTTGAGCTTCTCATACAACCCTCACAACGAACTTGAATTGGTCTGGGTCCTCATTTCCAAAGCCTTTGAACAAAGGCAACTTCAC
>APFE031454962.1:187125-202190 GCA_000404065.3 Pinus taeda
GGTGAAATTGTGATTTGGTTCAAAGGGAAGCTTGCATGTGCTAGCAAAGGTTGCTAGACTGTGGGCATGAATATTATGATCTCTTGCAATTTTGGCAAGCTTGAATTCACTGAAGGAATTGAGTAATTCAGTGGTAGCAGCCCTGTAGGCTCTCATTCTACTATTATTAGCGACAAAGTTACCTTTCATTTGTTGTATAATCAAGTCAGAGTCACCAAGGATGGACACTTTAGTAGCTCCTAGGACTTTGAGCAATTTAATGCCTAAGAGAAGAGCTTCATACTTTGCCATGTTGTTTGTACATCTGAAATTGAGTCTATAGGCATGGCCTTGTGCGTGATTATCATGTGTATTGTAAATCCATACTCCGGCCCCTGCTCCTAACTTGTTAAGAGAACCATCAAACTCTAAATACCATGTGATTTCTTGTTTGAGGTTTGTATTGAGAGTTTCAATTTTTTGAGGATCGGGTAGACTTACAATTTTTGTTTCGGGATGTTCTTCTTGCTGTTTGTTGGTTGCCTTGACTGTTGGGACAATTTCATGGGTATTGGCAACCGATTCCTCATTGATGTACGTTTCTTGGTCCAAAGATAACGGCTTATCATGAGTTGGAGGGCTGGTGTTATCATTAAATAAAATAAAGAATCCATATCGGAATGGATTGAGAAAATTGGAAAATTTTGGGGCTTTTCCTCACTGCTTACCACATACTTCATTAACATTTCTCTATATAGTATCTTTGGTTGCCCAAAGACAGATATAGTGGCATAAGAGAGGTCGCATTGAAGGGATCCTTGCAATTTTGCTCCCCACGATCTGGATAGGAGCATGCCATACTTTGTGGGAATGTCAACAACTACTATGTCCATTAGGATTGTCTTGTTGGGGAATTGGACTAGAGACACACAAAGGTCTTTAGTCAAGCCTAAACATTTGACTTGACTTGAGTCAAAGGAATACAGATCTTTGTATGATCTTGTGACATCAAGGTTCAACCTTTCCATTACAGTTTTGGGCATAAGGTTATGTGAGCCACCTGAGTAAAACATGGCATTATGCAATATTTTTTCATGTATGTGCAGACTGACATAAAAAGGTGGAACAGGTCCATATGTTGATTTTCCGTTAACTTCTGGACCAAATAGCAGCTTAGGGTTATCGTCTAAAACGTTTACATCATCCCTTACCTCTGGTAGTTGAAGTGACCTTTGAATTTGTTGTCTATATACATCATGTTTGGCAAGTTCTGAGAGGGGAATGGATATCTTGAGTTTTGTAATCTCTGCTTCTAAACTGAATGGTTTTTCCAATGAGTTCTTGGCGTTGATAGTGGCAGATTTCTCTTTTTCAGGCATACTCTCTATGTTTTGTTTTGGAGTGTCAATGTCATGATGTATGACGGTTTGTGGTATTTCTGTTTTGGGAGGATTTTTTGGAGTGTTGTTCAGATCTTCTTTTGGGGAGGAAGGAGGTAGAGACCGATCACCAGGAGGCTGTGTGTCTGTTATATCCTCCACAGTTACCTGATGCGGGCTTGGGACAGAGCTATCAGCTGGTTGATTTATGGTGACATTGTCTTTCATTTTGTTGGGTTGTTTGCTATCTTTTATTTTGCTAGAAGCGGGGACATCAATGGTCCTTGTTCTCAATTTTTATTGTTTGTGTACCTCGTATACAGCAGTATCATAGCCTTGTTTGAAATCGAAAAACTCTCCCGAATTGGTGTGAAATTGATTTACATCAGGGTATGGTCGGTCCTCTTCAGTAAGAAAGATTTGTTGTTCATTTTCTGAATCTATCAGGTTCATATGAGTCCCATCTGTGGGCTTAGTGGATGTAGATGCCTCCGCATAGTTTTCTTGGAAAGGAGGCCTAATATCATGGTCAGGACTGGCCCTTCCAATGTTTGTGTTTTGAGTTTTTCTGAAGTTCGGGTTCCTTATGGCATTGGGCTATTGACCTTCCCATGAAGTTTTCCTCTCAACATTGTCTACTCTATCTCCCAGCCTGTGGATGCCACTAATGATAGCAACTAGCTTCTGATCAAAGGCTGAGGGTTCTTCCTTGAAGGTGGTTCTTCTCTCAGTTTTGGCTGTGTTTCTTTTAGCAATTAGATTTGCCTCCACACTAACAACAACATCTTGCATCTTTGCAAGGCTTTGAGGGGCTCTTTCCCTTAACTGATATGCCATCTCAGCATCAAAGCCATCAGGGAATTTGTACAAAGCAAGATCAGGTGAAGGTCTTAAATTTTGTGGTATTGCATTGTAAACATTATTAAACCTTGCACAGTAATCCAAAACCGTTTCCTGAGGTCCTCTTTTGATAGTATCATACTCAGATAGTATGTGTAGGGGGTCTTTATTTTTCTCCCATCTGTTAATAAATGTCTGGTATAAGGCTTCAGGGTTTAATATGGAATTGGGTGTAAGTTCCCTAAACCAGGTTCTAACATCACCGGTCAAACTTTGGACAAAAATCTTCATTCTCACGCTGTCATTGTTAGGCCCCTATACTACTAGAGTAACCCCTTATTGTTATTAGTACAACCCACTTATTATATTGATGTACCCATGTAGCACCCATATTGTTACTATTGTGCCCCATAGAAGCCCACTATTATTATTATTGTGCCCTTACATTATTATTGTTATGTCGGCTCTGGTTTTGTTATGAGCCCTTAGACTCCTATATATAGAAAGGAGGTCTTTTCATTTGTATCATCCAAGAATTGTTCATTTATGTAATGTAAAGGAGGTTGCCCCCTCGAAGAGGCTGAATTATAAGGCGTGGATCTCTCTTTTCTATCTTTTCTTGAGCTGGTTTCATAACACCTCCACTCGATCTCAATAATTTTAAAGTTCAATTCAAACTAAACCTTAGCCAACTCTGTTCTCACTTTGTGCACTCCAGTAGCGAGCTTTCGAATTCTCACATCCACTAGTGAATCTTCAAGAATATCTAGTTTTGGAACAATTGTGCATGCCTCAGCCAACACCTTGGTCATGTGCTCATTCTTTTTAGTGATTGCCTTAAGAAGATCACTGGTATAATTATTATGTACAACCTTCTAAGCATTGTTCACCTTCTGCTCACTGATAATGTTCAGGGCGTGTCATTCCCAAGACCGAAGTTTCGCAATCACACTAGCTTGCAAGGTGTGAAGGGCATCACCTGGAAGCGCAAACAAATTTAGCCCAACCCTCTTGAGGGCACTGACAGTGGCCTTGTCAGCATTTGATTCTATAGTCAATGGTCCATCTGGCAGTGCTATGGCCTGAGGATCTAGTGTGCACACCATTTCTGCTGCCTCTAAAGTTCCAGGTGCCCAGCTAGTTGACGTTGCATTACTTTGCGTGACACTGGTATGTACCTATGACGTTTGGATTTGCATCTCGTGCAAACCTATTTAAATGGCACCCATGGCCTATTTCTACAGCTGCTCGAACTACTACACAAGTTCTACGGTCACATCCCTCATTGTATCACCAATTTCATTCAAATCTCCTTCTTTCAAGGTGATTAGGTCTAGGGACATTTTTCTGGCCTTGGAATTCTTTTATGGCCCTATTTTCTCCTACTTTGTGTTGCGATGAATCCGAAATGGAGTAGTCTCTAGGTCTAGTCCTCCTTGTTGGGATCATTGCTCTTCCTCTTCTATCTCTGGGAAAGGAGATTTCTTACTCCTATTGGAGTCACGCTCCTCCTCTTATTCTTTCCCTTCTATCTACTTTTTCATAGCATGCTCCACTTTGGCTTTGTCTTCAGCCTTGTTCTTCCTTTTTTTGGCCAACTGTTCTATCTTTAGTCTGGCCTCTTCCTTCTTACACTTCACTGCATACTTTCTAGACCTAGCTCTCAAGTCTAAGGTCGTGTGCCACTTTACTATCCAGTAGTCAAGGACCGCCGCGATTATGTCATCTATGGCCAGGGATGGAAGGTCATACCACTTTTGATCAAGATCCTTCTGCTCTTGCATGGAGACATAATGGAAGTCCACCTTGAACTCCACATACCCTGCCAACCATTCGACAACATTCAGTGATAACTGGGGTTTGCGATTGATGGCCATGTTGATACTCATCTCCTTCAAGATCCAAAATATCTTGCAATCCTTGACCCTTTGGGGGTCCTAGATTTTCTAGAGCAAAGTTAAATTCAACGCTTCTGGTAAATCCTGCATGACTGGAGGAAACTAACTATCCTTTGGTAACTCCCATGCAACTAGTACTATGGATAACAACAACCATGCATAGTGAAAAAAACTTCTCTGATCCTGTGCTGCTCTACAGTTCATGAGGAACTCACTACAAAGGCAGAGTGTCTAGTTCAATTGTACGCTCTCTGCGCACTGGGCCACTAATGATACAACCGGTGTCGATACTTCATCTGTGCGACACTTCCTCATAATTTTCCCAGCTAGGATCTCGGTGGCTACTTTGACCACATGGTCAATGATACTAGAAATGGAGTAGCCACACGGATTCTTGGCGAGCTTAAATTTGTCCTTCATTTGCTTGTTGAGGTTGCGCTCACTTGTCTTTCCACCAAATTCCATGGCCATATTTAATCTTGAATGCGGCAACCGAGTGATCCTATAGATCAACATGTTAGTGATCGGTATTAGTTATTTTAACCACAGGCACCCATCATGCACCAAGCATAGTAGTTGTTTGATCACCATCATGATTATCGGTGCATAGTTGTAATATGTCACCCATAGCATGTTTAGCAGTCCTGCCTTGTCTACCCATTTTATCCACATCCTTGGCTCTAGCGCGGTCACACCAGAGTCCTTATAGAAGACATGATGATGAATTGATCAGTCGCTAAGTGGCGGAAGCGCTTTGTATCGACCAAATCCCAATTCTCTAGCTTTAAATGGGGGATGCATGTCAGGTGTACTCCTTCAAATACGATCTTTTTTTTATAGTAATGGTGTATGCAGTGTGACTTTGCTCTCATCAATGTCCTTTGGGACCTTTGCCTTGCCTTGATGTGGAGGAATGTATTCAGGAAGTTTAGAGATAGGGTCATACCCTTCAACGTCAATGTCCTCTGCACCCATGTCAATGTATTTCGCACCCATATTCATATCTTTAATGTCTTCTTTAGGTTCTAGGTCAACTACCTTTCCCTTCTCTTGCATGATGGGATTTTCTTTCTACAGGTGTTTTCTAGGTGATGTGTGCACCAGTAATGTCGCTTTCTGCTTATCCTTCTTCATTTTTGGACCCTCTTTGGTCAGCGTAGGCCTCGACTGGGCAACCTCAGCGATTTGGGTATCTCTATAGGTACTTCTACACTTGATATCTCCGGGGAAACTTCCGCAATTGCAATTTCTAACTCCGAGGCAACTCCCTTAGCGTCCATTGCTTCTCCAGCACTCATGGTTTCTGTCGGCATTGACATGATGCTAGTCAAAAATTCATGTGTTTCCTTTGGAAACCTCTCAAACACTAAAATCACTATTAAAGCTTCAAAGTTCTCATGTTTCATACATTCCTGAGAGCTCAACACCTCAATTCTCAAAATGCCAAGTGTTTTTCGCTAGGCATCCATCTGTAATTTATAGGCATTTGCGAATTCAAATCCGGTCGTTTGCTCCAAAATTGGTTCATAAATGCTAGATTGGAGGTATATTTTTAAAGATCTTACCCTTAAATTCTGAATTAAATTCCTTCCCCCACTGCATTGATCCATTTTTTCATCGTCAAATCATGAACAATGACCATAACGATCACTTTCCAACTGTCTTGTGCGGTCCCTTCTTCGATAGCACAACTCCCTACGCATTTCTGCTGACACTGTGGATTCCTTCGTTCCGCTTAGTTTCCAATCGTGCAGATCCACACCTTGGGAAATGTAGTTTATAGTCCCATGCCTCCTTTTAGCTACCTAGAGCATTAAGACTATGCTTCCACCACGTAGTCATCTGGGCGGATCCCCAGTGTATTTCTTCAATTGGCTACTATTCACCCTCCCTGGGAATGGCTATCCATTCAAATTTACTAACTGAACTACTCCACCATCGGTAATCTCCTTGATGACATAGGGACCCAGCCAATGCATCCAAAATTTTCCTGGAAATTTATCAAACTTGCTGTCATATAACAACACTAAATAATTTACCTTGAAGGTGTGCAGTTTGATGTGTCGATCGTGCCATGCCTTTTCGCATTGCTTTTGAGCTTGGTGATGGAATCCAGCCAAAACCCTATCTTCTTCTAGTTCTTCCAGCTATGCGAGCCTTTCTTCCATGGCTCCACAATCTGCCATTCCTGTGAATGTCACTATGCTCAGAATAGGTACAATGTATTCCATTGGCATCACAACTTCAACCCCGTAAACCATCCTGAAAGGCATTTGTCCAGTCAGCTTTTTAGAAGTTATTTTGTAAGCCGATAGCACCGCAGGTACGTGCACATCCGAGTCATTTCTTTATGTATTGCAAACCTTCGTGAGCATATTTTCTAGTATCTTATTAAACACTTCTACCATTCCATTAGCTTGCGGGTGATATGGCGTGCTCTCTTGATGGTAAACTTGAACTTCCTTCATCATCGTGCTGATCGTCTCATTAAGAAAATGTGTTGTGATCGCTCATTAAAACTTTTGGACAACCAAACCTTGTCAGCACATACTCAAAGATGAATTTTCCAGTTGTCACCCTTGTATAGTCCTTCATAGGCTATGCCTTCACCCATCTGGTTAAATTCTCAGTCATTGTGATGATGTACTACACACCTGCCTTCTTTCCTAGTGGCTAAATTGGTCCCACAAAGTCAATCGCCCATTTCTCGAAGGGCTGTAATGATATCTGTTGATTCAATGACAGCTCATCCCTTCATGAGGGTCTGCTAGTCCTTTGGCATGCATCACATGCCCTACAATATGCCTTTGAATCCTTATGTAATGTCGACCAACATAATCCAGCGCATAGAATCTTCTGCACTGTTGCTTTTCCCTGTATAATTTCCTCCCATAGCTCTACCATGAGCCTCAGTGGGGATCCTGTTTCATTCAGACTTTCGCACATAACGTCACAATATTTCATCTGATCCAATTATGTACAAGTGCCCTCCAATGACAGAAAAATATATCGTGAGCACCACTAGTTCCTTCTTCTGTTGACTTGTATATCATTTTGGAGTCGTTCCTATCACCAGGAAGTATATAATATCTTCAAATTGAATGTCTATGACACGCACTATGAAGAGTTGTGTGTTAGGCAGTCCTTCCTCCAAATTAGTAGGATCTTTTCTAGTTTCATGCACGACAGATGATTTGGCCCTGCATTCAATCATCTTGGTTTCAGAATGACTTCAAAATCATATTCCTAGAACAACAACAGCCACCAGCATATTTTTCCCCCCAACACAGGCTTGTTGACCAAGTATTTCAATGCAAAATGGTCTGTATACATCTTAAAATATCCACCCAACAAATAATGCCTGACCTTTTGGAGCACATACACCATAGCTAATCCTTCGCACTCTGTTGTGGAATAATTTTTCTTAGATTTGGATAGATTTCTACTTGTGAATGCTATAGGATGATCCAAGTCCCCTTCACCGGCCCGTGTTAGTACTACTCCCAACTCAATACATGATGCATCCACATGCACATGAAATTCCTTCTTCCAATATGAGAAGACTAGGATCGGCACAGTGACCATTTTTTCATTTAGCACATCCAATCCCTTATTACATTCTTCATTCCAACAGAATGTAACATCCTTCATTAACAAATTTTCCATCGACATGGTGATTTGGGCATAGCCCTTGATGAATTTCCTATAGTATCCCGTATGCCCTAGCATTGCTCACAGCTGTTTCACAGTCCCTGGTGCCTCAAAATTGATTATGACCGTGATCTTCACAGGGTCTACCATCAAGCCTTGTCTGCATACCACATGACCCAACCAGATCGCAAAAGGACACAAAACAAACATTTCTTCAGATTGAGCATGATCTAGTACCTCCGACATGTATCTAGCATCAAGTGCAGACTTGCGACATGGCACTTTACCAATCAAAACATTTTCTAATCACCAAAGTATACCTCCAAAAATTTATGAATGAATTCCTTGAATGCCGTGATGACTACACACAAAAATATCATCGGTGCATTCTTCAGCTAGAAAGGAATTACAATGTACTGAAAACATCCCCACTTGGTCGTGAAGGTCGTGTTACTTCTATCCTATGATGTGATCTTGATTAGATGGTACCATGAGAACCAATCAGTAAAAGAATATGCTTCTTGGCCACCAACATTATCCAGGACCTCATGAGTGAATGGAGTTGGAAAGGGATCATGTACAAAGGCTTCATTCAACTTCTTGAGATCTACACATATTCGTATCTCATCCTTTTGTTTTTTGTCCTAAACTACCATTGGGCTTACCCAATCGAACTCCTTGACTGGTTCAATGATGCCTGTTGCAGGCATTTTATACTTTGGATTGAGGTGGTAAGGTCTTTGCTTAACTGGATTTGCGTCCATTTTAGAGTGACCTTCATGACACCCAAGTACCCTATTATCCCTTTCAGGTCTGAAAACTTCATGGGGAACAAATCCTGATATTCGCAGAGTAATTCGGTGACCTTATCTACTATCACATCATCCCAGTAGTCTCCAATATTTGCAAACTTCGGCTCTATCTCCATGCCAATGTTCACTTGTCTAGTTTTGAGCGGCTCAGTTATGTCTGGATTCTCTAGTTGCAGTCTTTCAACTTTGCGGTGACCTTCAGTCTCTGGAATATTAATCTTCCTCAAGTCTTCATCTTGTTCTTCCACTGTTACATTGTAACACTTCAACATGTGGCTTAGCTCGGTAGTCCAATCAGGTTCAATCAAAACTAGAGGGTCCTGCGATATCCTTAGTATCACTGCCTTAACCTCCTGCAATGCTTTGTCGATACATTCAAACCCATCCTCAAAGTTGATGTTCATCAAAAATCCTTGTCGCAAAACATCCCATTCTTTAGTGCCATGACAAAATTCTATCTCCAAGTACCAATTCATCAGTATAACATCCATAGTATGACAAAATAGATGGACCCACTCTGGCTGAGGCTTTGCTCCATACACTTCAGTCCATTTGGCCAAATGCTTGTGTGGATCATTTCTCCCATCATACTTTTCAGATAGCTGCACTTGTGGGTACCAAACACCACTCTCATCGAATTTTTTTTGTATACATGCCAATCATCAAAATTGACCTTGTGTGTGCCCCACCATCTCGCAAGTGTAGTGTGGAGTGCCCAACCTAGGGCCTGAAAGCGATGTTTCTCTTGCATTTCTCTCTCAAATGCATCAAAAAACTGATCAACATCACTTAAACGATCATAGTAAGGAAAATTTCTTACCTCTAATGATACTCAACGCAATGACTTGGTTATCATATTACAGTGTAGCATAGATACTTCATGCAATTGATTTTGCTAGTGCTCTAATTCTTCATTTGAATCTGATGTGCAGGAACTTTAGCAGTCCCATGTTATACGTTTGTCTGCTGTCAGATTCACCCAATCTTTACCTCGATTCGTTATCTTGTAAATATGGTCCAAATCATCATCACTTTCATAATTACAAACTAGTTCATTATAGCGCAGTCCTTCTACAGGATCCAGTGGCACCACTACGCGAAGCGCTTTCTTCTCAAATATCATCTTCTGCTTCTTCATACTGATTACCCCATTCATGTCAGTAGCCCAGTTGATCCCAAGGAGCGCAGGGTAGGGGTTATTGTCATCTAGAATTTTTATCACTTCAAAATCAGCTAGTGCACTTGTGCCTTCAATATCAATTGTTACCGCTTGCAACCTCCCCATTGGGATGATTTTCTATTGATTCGCCATCCTTACCTAAATCAGAGACCACTGTAGCAAAAGTCTCCCTATTATCTCCCATGTTTGTTTCAGCAAAGTGTTCACATCTGACCCAAAATCTAAAATAACTTGATCCATCTCATATTTGCCTATCTGCACAGTAAGCCTCATCTAACACCCCGTTCTCATCTTATGCCTGCCAATCTTTCTAACCACACATGGTCCATCAGTAGCATTTTCCTTCCTAGTGCACCTATTGATCAGCTCCCATAGTCACTTCACAGACTTGCTATCATGTAGAAAATGTTGTAATCATGGACAGGTCCATTTCTTCAGCTGACTTCTCCTAGCTCCCTAAGGTAGAGGCCTCATCGAAGCTTTTCTTCACTTCAAAAAATATTTCTTTCTCATGTTCTAGATCAAACCCGGTCTCCTTTTCTGGTACTTTGCGGACCCACTCACCTTCTTCAGGCTGCTTCCCCTTATCTTAATCAGTCATTTCTCCACTCTATAGTACAATATTTACCTTTAGATCTTCCTCGCGAGGCTCATCCCTCATCATCTACACGTTCTGAGTCAGCTACTGAGGCTGCACCCCATTCTCACATATCTTAGCTAACAATATAGGGCAATCCTCTGTCACATGGTCAAACTAAGTACAATAGTGGCATGACAGTGGCATAAAATTCAGGCTATCTCGCACATAGTGTCTTGGTCCACCACAATTGTAACAAATCACCTTCCCTCGACCTCTACCAGGTCCTCCTACAACCCATCCTCGTCTGTGCCCCTGATACTCACCTTACGCTCCTCCAATGCCTTGGTCTAGAGGTCGGGTTTCTACCAGGACCCTGTATGTAGGTGTTCTATCCATCATTAGTTCATAACTATGATAATTGCGCTCATCATGACCCAATGATTGAAAAAGTTGCATAAGAGCTATTGCTGTGTCTATACAAATTTCTATAGAAAATGGAAATTGTTTGTCACATGTTTTCCTTCTACCTGACAAATAGCACACCATAGCATAGGCTCTGTACTTGGCCCTACTGGAGCTTCCAGCCTCAGAGGCATTAGTGCCCCTGCTGCAACATAAATTGCGAAAACTGGATAGTGATCTTTGTCATGCCCTTGGTTTTTTCACTTCAGGCACCAAACTTCTTCATGTGCCTCAGGCTAAGTTGTTTTATCCTTCTTCATACTCTACATTTCAAGGCAAAGGTTCTGTAACTGCGCATGAATCTTCTGAACCCTCAAATCAACATCTTGCAATGGCATTTCATGCAATCTCATCGCAATTTCCAGAGCTCCTGCTTGGGTCCAAATCTTCTATTGTGATAACACAACCCTTAGATGAGGCAGGGGCAAGGCCACAAACTATTTGTGATGCTACGCATCAGTCATATTCATGTTAGCCTTGTGGATCATACACTTCAATCTTTGATCCAAATCCTAGGGTGTCTCACTAGGCTTCATCATGATCTCTTTTAATCCCACAATTGATTTAACTTCAGACTTAGGTCTACTGAATTCCTTATTTAGCGCAGTTTGGATATCTACCAACATGGACATCGGGTTATCAGTGTAGTACTGAATGTACCACTTTAGCATGCGATCCTGCAAAGCACTAACCAATGTTGCTTTCTTCATTTGATCATCTGTGATACCCTGAGCTTCCCATATAGCCTTTGCAACGAACCAAAACTGGTCCAGATCTTCATTTCCCACACCCTGGAACATAGGTAGCTTTACGTAGTTCGCCATATTAAATGGTGGCGGAGGTGTATGAGGCAGAGGTGAAGATGGCGATGGTTTGGGTGGATGAGGTATTCACGGGAACACTTTCTTTATCAACTAAACAATGCTCTACGAAGATGCTTTTGTTGCTTCCTCGTCGTCACTCAGAGGGGGTTCAATTAGTAGGATATATTCAGGTCATGTTCTTCCCTTGTTCTTGCATGTCCTTCCACTTCGTGTAGCCCAAAACATCAAGGTAGCTGCATAACCCGCTTTTCACACAAGAGAATCTTAATCCAACTATTTAACAATTTTGAATACTTACCCTGCGACCCCTTGAAGAAGCAGCACTTTGCTTCGCTGTAACTGACTAGGGTATCAACCACGAACTTTGTCATGAACACTCCTATGTTACGATCAAGCCAATGATTGACAACACGTGCGATACTATATTTAGAGGTTTCTAATCTCCGCACTAACTCCTATGTCCATACAGTTGGACAGTCATGCCTCCACCTTCCTTGGCCATCTGCCAATTTCTCAATCCACTTGTAAAACTAAACCGGGAAGGAACAAAAGAAGGTCTCATGTATCTATCCAACCATTGTTCTTTTGTCAATCGTGGATTCATGTTTTCTTGTGCCATGAATTCATGGATCTTTCTATCCAACTAGTCTTCGATTTCTTTCTTAGTTGGATTCCAATGATGTGACATCACACATATCATTATACAGATCTCATTCCCAGCAATGGAATCATTCGTTGGCTTGATGGGCCCTGATCCAGGTTCAGTGTTAAGGTAGTCAAGAAAATTCCTACACTATTGGCCCTTTTGGCATCAACCCATGGAGCACGGACTAAAGTCTCACCCAAAGTAGTATGGGGGGATGCAAGAACCAAGTTTTTTGACCCTAATATGGTTGTGATGTCGCTTTTATACCCTAACCCTTCCTTGCACAAACCTATAAGACATTTAGGGCTTATCAAAGAACTTCCCTTATTCGGCTTTAAAACCTTCACGAAAGGCTCCGATCATCCTTTGCGGACCCTAAATAGCCAATTCAAATGCTTATGCGCCTTTATGGTTATCGTTACTTCAATGTCTACCCCGATTAGCTTAAGTATTAGTTAACTTCAACATGCATTATGATTATCTCCGCGTAAACATATATTCTTACTTACGTTCATATGACAAAATAAAATACATAGATTCGCGCATCAATATGGAATTAAATCATAAACCAAGTATTCAACATAACATAATTACAACATTCATAAGAAAAGTAAAATAACTCATACACAGGTATCTCTAGAATAATTCTCTTTATTGATGGTTCAAATCTCTAGTAAAAACTCTAACTTCCCTATGCACACAGCTGCAGGGGTCTGCACACTTAGCTGCAAACTTCCTAGGCCTCTGTGCACTCAGCTACAAAGCTTGTTCTTGCGCTAAGACTCTTTGCTCTTAGCTCTCCCAGACCCAAAAACATACTTAGAACTCTACTTACTATTTTCCTTATACTCTTCTAAGACTCCCTTTTTATACATTCCCATGGCCCGCATGTTGGGTTGTGTTGTATTCTTTCCACGACTAGTCTCCCTAGTCAACCAAGGGGTTAGAGGGGGAGCAAAGACCCCTGTTCATTGCGCCGACTATGTAGTGGGGGGGCGGTCACAGGGGGTTTGAGGAGGGTGGTTAGCCCCCCTCTACGGGGTTCGGGGAAGTGCCTTGGGGAAATTTTTTTTGGACCCTATATTAGGTTGGGTGGACCTACCTATGGTTTTGTGCGTGGTTTTTCCACATGGTTTTGGACGTGATGGTTTTCGGTCCATGGTTTTGGACGTGATCGTTTTCAATCCATGGTATTGGATGCTTCGGCATGTATAAATATGTATTGTAACATTAAAAGAATCATAATGAAAAATCAAGCTAGTAGTCCTGGTTTTGGGATCCAGACAAAAATATTTGTGTATATGTGTTTTATGTGTTATGCTCTTGCATTGTTTATTTTATGTGTTTTAGAATTCATAAGAAGGTAATTTTTGTATGGGGTTAAGACCTACAATTGGTATCTGAGCTTTTTTGGCTTCAAGGGGATGTCTTTGTTGCTAAGGGATTTCGCTTGGGCCTGTGGTAGACCTTGTTCAGTGGGAGATCTGCAGGATCAATTCTAGTGGTGAAAGAAGATGGCGAGCAGTGGAAAGATGGAGATCGAGAAATTTAGTGGCCAGATTTTTGAGTTATGGAAACTCAAGATGGAGAATCTGTTGGTCAATAAAGATCAATGGATCATGGTAGATCCAGGTACTAAACCAATTGGAGTGTCTGATGAAGAATGGAAGAAGTTGGATCAAAAGGCTAAGAGCACAAAACTATTGTGTGTCTCAGATTCAATATTGCTGAATGTATCAGGGGAAGCTACGGTGAAGGCTTTGTGGGACAAGTTAGGGAATTTATACCAATCTGTTGGGTCCCTATAATACTAGTGATTACCCCATTAATATTGTAGTTTTACCCCTTATTAATATTGTTTTGCCCCTATTTCCCCCATATTTTTATTACTGAGCCCCATAGAATCCCTCTATTGTTATTTTTGTGGCTTTATATTATTATTGTCAGGTCGGCTAGATTATATTGTGACTCCTATATATAGAGAGGAGGTTTTGTCATTTGAATCATCGAATAATTGTTAATTTATGTAATGTAAAGGGGGTTTCCCCCTTGAAGAGGCTGAATTATAAGGCGTTGATCTATCTTTTCTATCTTTTCTTGAGCTGGTTTCATAACATTTGGTATCAGAGCTTTGGATTCTAGGGTTTCGCTGCTCCAAACATGTCATCGTGGAATTTTCGCTATAACGGGGTTTTTGTGAGGTTTCAGAAGTTGTAAAAAAACCCATTTGAGACGAAATCGCTCTAAATCTTGGGTCCAAATTTCAGAGCTTGTTACGATATAGTTGCGGAGATATGATCTGAGGAAGTTGGTCTTGTTGCAGACTCCTGAATTACATTCCAAACAGGTGACCTGGGGAAAATCGTCATAATTTTCTCTCTGGGGATCGGATTGAAATTTCATAAGGTATAGAAAGAGGACAAACATTAGTTTCTTGTATGCATTTTTCAGATCCAAAGGTAGAAAAACTGACTCGTGGCACGTCGTACAAGTTCGCTCTACTGAACTAGTCTATAATCAAGTCATTGTGGGAGATTTCGCATAACTCTTCCTTGGAGAATCCAATTTGGGTCAGACTTGTGGCATTGGAAAGAGGACATAGAGGGCTACTACAGGTCACAAATTTAGAACTAGATGATTGAAAAGTATAGAGATACATCAGAGGCAATATCGAGCTCCTACAAAGTGAAAAACAGTGTGTAGATTTTCTTAAATTTTTTCTTAAACTTGGTTTGAAAATTTATTTTGAAGGAATTCAAAGGGAATAGTAGAGCATTATTATCGGTAACTAATGCCCCGAGGAAAGAAAATGCA
>APFE031454962.1:204357-246291 GCA_000404065.3 Pinus taeda
GCACTTTCATGAAGATAAAATTTTATTTCATGTAGAGAAAAGTTCACGCACTTTTATGCGGAGAAAAGTTTATTTCATGTGGAGAAAAAGTTCATGCACTTTTATGCGGAGAAAAATTTATTTCACGTAGAAAAAAAAAAATTCACGCACTTTTATGTGGAGAAAAAGTTTATTTCATGTGGAGAAAATTTCACGCACTTTTATGTGGAGAAAATTTCACGCACTTTTATGTGGAGAAAATTTCACGCGCTTTTATGTGGAGAAAAAGTTTATTTCATGTGGAGAAAAGTTCACGCACTTTCATGGTTGGTTCATGGTATTGGTCCGATAGTTTTTTGATCCTAAGGTTTTGGTCCGTGGTATTGCATCCAAAAGTGTTGATCCCAAGTATTGGGTTCATGGTATTGTGTTATTATGGTTTTGGACCGTGGTATTGTGAAAGGCCTAAGACTATAAAAGGGGAAGGAGATCATTTGGCAAAGCATCATCTGAATTGTTATTGAATATCTGATAAAGTGCTAGATCTGGAATACTGTGATTGGGTTATGGTTCAGATCTGGATCTGAATAAAGAAGGAACCTGAGCGCAAGGAGAAGGATAAGTTCTATTGATGGGTCTTAATCTTTAAGCTTGAATGATAGTATTTTTTGTTCTGGGTTTAGATTTGGTGTGTGATTACAATTACTATGATTTGGATACAACTGTCAGAGAAGTGTTTACTTGATTCAATGCTAATTGGTGAAAAGGAGATTGTTTGATGCAGAAATTATTGATGATTGATTGATGTTCATCGATCCAGTCTGAAAAATTTATGAAACGTGGTCCCTGGAAGAAAGAGAAGGTTGTAGCCTTCTGTAGGCCAGCACCTATGTACTAGTATCTCGGCTAGTGCAAGAGCTAAGGGGGTTGTAGCTCCCTTCCAGGAGAGTCTGGAAAATGAGAGAGGGTTGTAGCTCTCTGCAGGTTGCAGCCTGCGTACTGGTAAAGGACTGCACCAGTACAATTGTAAAAAGAAGTTTCTAATTGAAAGAAGATAGAGACATATTGCAGCAGGTGGTTTTCACCCACATTGGGTTTCCACCTTATATCATGGTGTTCATGTGTGTGGCTTATGTGTGATGATCTATTCTATTTTACTACACTTGTTTACTGTTAATATGGTTGATAATGTTCTAATGCACTCATTAAGGATCAACTAACTGAATTATAAGAAGTTGTGGAAGTAGCATATATGAATCTGAATATGGAAATGAAACAGTTTTATTGATGTGATAACACTGATTCACCCCCCCTCTCAGTATTATTTCCAACATTAACTCTTCCTCCCACTACATGTCCTTGGCATCTTGTGCTTGAGTTGACTCTGCTCACAGGTGGGTGACATCTCGGTTAAGTGGAGTCAACTAAATGAAGGTGGCCAAGTTAACTAGCCACCTTTCAATTTCAACCATATCATTGCCTTTGTATGATTCCTAATTACCCAAATGTAGATAGAGGAGTGACTTAGCTACTTACCTGTGATCCGAGTGTATTTGTTGCCATCGACTATGAGGTGATGTGGCTTTCTCTGCTGCATGCCTTCATTTTCCTTCATGCATTTTGTCTCTTCTTGCTGATATGTTTTTGTGTGCTTTTGCAGGTTCTTCTTTTGCTAGAGATGATCTACATGTGCCTTTCCAACCTACAGATGTGCACTCTCTTGCTACTGGTGCTGGACTTCTATGGGATCAACTGCTATAGGAATTCTTACAGGATCTCCTGTAGCTGCTTCTCCCCTTGAAACTTCAGCTATTTCCCTATGCTTGGAGCTCGAGAATGATGCTAGAAGTGGAGATGAATGATGTAGGGATAGTAGGTAAGCTTCAGGTAAGGTTACTAGTGCCTTTTCCTCCTTTTATTTTTGTTTTTTTTCCAAAACTAATAGACTGTTTTTCTATGTTTTTTTCTTGGATAGGGAAAAAAATAATGATGCTTGGAGTGTGATGTAGGCTTGGAAATGATGGCAAGGAGCTTTGAAGATGGCAAGAGGGATTATAGGTTCCTCATGAAGCTTTTATTGTCCCTCAAACTGCCTCCTGTAGACACTTTTGGCTCTTTGTAATTCCTACAGGAGCCTCTTGTACAAAACACAGAGCCTCTTGTAAAAAGCATAGTTTTGGAAGAAAAAGGTATAGTGGGGTGAAAGAGATGCCAAAAATGATGGAGGAAGGTGTGGAGAAGATGAGATGGATGCTGGTATGAATGTCAGGGTTCCCTTGGCACCTTCGTCTGCTCCCTGTAGTCCTCCTGCACACCTACAATGAAATACAAATTCATTTTTCTTTCTCTTTTTTTTCTTTTTGAAAACAACTAGGGTGCCTCAGAGAGGTTTTCACCTTAATTGCCTGCCCTGGGCACCTCCAAGGGAGGTTTTCATCTAGGGATCTTATTTTTTCTTTTTTCTTTTTTTCTTGACATCACTAGGCCACCTCAGAAGAGGTTTTCAACCCAATGATGGGACTCAAGCGCCTCATGAAGGTTTTCACATGAGTGCTTATTTTTCTCTTTTTTCTTCAGTGAGTGCGTGAAGTGGAAGCTAAGACATGCTACACTACCATCACTATTTTATTCAAATCTTCAATAAATTCTTGCTTGGAGAGGGGTTTCATGTAGACTTTCAACCGATGTCCATTGACAAGCATGGGAATGGCTTCATCATCAATGGTTCTGATCAGAACTGAACCATTGTCATTGCATTTCTCCACAATGTAGGGTCCCAACTATCTTGTCCTCAGCTTGCCTTTGAAATCCTTGTATCTTGAATCATATAGTAGTGCCCAATATCCCTCTTGGAATTTCTTCTCCTTGATATTTTTGTTATGCCATATCTTTCTCTAAAGCTGAACTACCTCTGTATGGAGAAGGGCTTGCAATCTGTATTCATCCAATCCATTGAGCTAAAGTAATCTCTCTTTTTGTGCATGCTAAGGTCTAGGTTCAACTGAGCTTCCATCCTTAGGGTATTGAATTCAAACTCTATTGACAGCAAAGCCTTCTTCCCATAGACCAGTTCATAGGGTGTGAACCCAGTGGTGGTCTTCCATGTTGTGTTGTAGGCCCAAGTGGCCTCAACTAATCTGTCTGCCCATATTTTCTGCTACTACTCACCACCTTGGTTAGGATCCCTTCCAATGCTTTGTTAGTGACCTCCACTTGCCCATTGGCTTGTGGATGGTAAAGGGTGTAAGTCCTGTGCTTGATCTTATGATGTGTGAGCAGGTCTTCAATCAGGTTGGAAGTGAACTGACTGCCTTGGTCTATAACCAACTCTCTCGGATACCCAAACTTGTAGAATATGTTTTCCCTCAAAAACTCAGCTACTTTTTCCTCTATCGCTACTTTGATTGCTTTTGTCTCTGCCCACTTTGTCAGGTAGTCGGTGCACACAATGATGTACTACTTCTGCTTTGAAGGGGGATTGATAGGCCCCACAAAGTCCACACCCCACTTCTCAAATGGATCAAAGGTCACTTGAGGTTGCATGGGCATTTCATCCTTTGGAGTTGGTTTCCCCATCCTTTGACACAAATCACACTGGCTCGTGTATCTCCTCACATCCTGATGAAGAGTGGGCCAATAATAGCCTGCTTGCAATATCTTGAAGGCGGTTTTTTTTGCTGCAAAATGACCTCCACAAGGCCCATCATGACAGGACAGGAGGATGTCAAAGACTTCCTCCTCCCTAACACATCTTCTTAATATATGATCTGGGCCAAGTTTGAAGAGACTACCTCCAATCCAAGTGAAAGGGGCGCTTTTCCGTACTATCTTTCTCTTCTCTTTTGAGGATAGGTGTGGTGGGAACTGTGCTGAAACCAAGTAGTTTGCTATATCAGCAAACCATGGAGAGAGTACTGATATAAAAAATAGGTGTTCATCTGGCATTTGTTCATCCACCATTCCTTCTTCACCTGTAGGCAAATTTAATCTAGACAAAATGTCAGCAACAACATTCTCTTTAACAGGCTTATCAGTAATGGTCAGATCAAACTGCTATAGTAAAAGCAACCATCTAATAATGCGAGCATTTACATCTGGTTTGTTCATTAAATATCTAATTTTAGCATGATCAATGTGCACAAAGGTTTGATAGCCTACAATATAATGTCTAAATTTGTTTAAGGAATGCATGACAACTAGGAGTTCCTTCTCAGTCACTGTATAGTTTAACTCTACCTTTGACAAGTTCTTGCTTATAAAGTATATGGAATAAGGTAAGATTTCATTAGTTTGACCTAAGGCTGCTCCAATTGCTGTGTTCAAGGCATCTATGTGAATGTGAAAGGGTAGGGCCCAGTTTGGGCCTCTAAGAATTGTGGCAGTCACTAGCTTTCTCTTTAAGGTATCTAGCGCGTCTTAATAGTTTTCCGACCATATGAACTCAACATCTTTGCCTAGGAGGCCAAACAAAGCAGAGGCTATCTTGTTGAAGTCTTTAATGAATCTCCTATAATATCGATCTAAGCCTAGGAAACTTCTGACATCTCTCACCTTTTGACGAGGTGGGACCCTTTGGATGATGGCAATTTTGTTGGGGTTCATCTGTCGTCCTTGTTGAGATATTGCATGACCTAGCACGGTCCCTTCAGTCATCAAAAAATCACATTTTTCTACACTGATGGACAGGTTCATCTCAATACACTTATCTAGAACTTTTCCTAGGTTAGATAAAAGCTTCCTGAAAGTCAAATCCATAAGGAGTAAAATCATCCATGTATATTTCTATTGCATCATGAACTAGTTCAGAAAATATACTCAATACCACTCTTTGGAAAGTGGCTGGAGCATTGCACAAACCAAAAGGAAGGACTTAGTATGCAAAGATACCCCAAGGACAAGTGAAATTGATCTTATCTTGGTCTTCTGGGCTGATTTGAATATGATTGTACCTGTCAAACGCATCTAGGAAGGAGAAAAGCTTTTTCCTAGCCAGACCATCTAACACTTGATCTATGAAAGGTAATGGAAAATCATCATTTTTAATGGCTTTGTTCAATTCCTGATAGTTGACACAGATTCTCCACTTACCATTTTTCTTTGGCACTAACACCAAAGGAGAGACCCATTCACTGCCAGAGATGGGATAGATGAATCCTGCATCAAGCAATTTCTACAGTTCTTCCTTAACAATATCTTTAAGTGATGGGTTCATCCTCCTTTGAGGCTACCTAACTAGCTTGCAATCTTCCTTGATGTATATGTGATGAACACATACTGAAGGGTGCACTCCCTTCATCTCCTTATAACTCTAGGCGAAGGCATCTATATGTTTTGTCAGTATGCTGCATAGCTCCTTCTCTTGGGAAGTAGATAGGGATGGATTGATCTACAATGTTCTTTCTACACCAAACTCTATGTTTTTAACATGGAAAGAAGTAGGGTCGGCCACATAGAGACCTATTGAGGGGTTGTTTTTGGTTTCTCTTACTATGTCTTCTAATGGTGATACACTGGGAGGTGGATTCTGAATCAAATTTTCAATCATATCATCCTCATCTTGCGGTTCCGCCCATGGCAATTTCTAATGTACAAAGTGGCACACAATAAACTTCATCCTCATCCTCCTCCTCCAACTAGAGAAGTAGATCATGTTCTAGCAAGGGTTGGGTAGGAGGACAAAGCAAGCGCCATGCTAGGTCCTGCTTGAGCTTCTGACCTTAAAGGCATTGGTCCTCCTCCTGCAAGGGAATTTGTAAAGACCGAGTAGTGGTCTTTGTCATAACCTTGACTCTTGCATTTCACGCACCATACTTCCTTGCGTACCTCTGGTCAAACCGTCCTATCCTGCTTCAAGCTCTGCATCTCAAGGCACAGATTTTTTAGCTGTGCATGGATCTATTGTACTCCTACATTAGGATCTTACATCGGGGTCTCATGTAGTCTCATGTAATTTTCCAAGGCCTCTGTCTAAGTTGTTATCTTTTATTGCGACAATGCAATTCTTAGGTGTGCTAGTAGCGAAGCCACAAACCACTCGCGATGTTGTCCATCTATTAAATTCCTGTTGGCTTCACGGATCATACATTTCAACCTTTGATCTAGTTCCTAAGGTGTCTCACCTCGTAGCATCATGATCTCTTTGAATCCCACAATTGATTGTGCTTCAGATTTAGGCTTGCTAAATTCCCTATTCAGTGCTGCTTGGATGTTCACTACTCTAGCATTTGGGTTATCATTGGAGTACTTAATATACTAGGTTAGCGCGCGATCTTGTACAGCACTAACTAGTGTTGCCTTCTTTATGTTATCATTTGTAACACCTTGATTTTCCCATACAGTCCTCACAATGAACCAGAATTGGTCTGGGTCCTCATTTCCAAAGCCTTTGAACAAAGGCAACTTCACTGTGTTTTCCATACTGAATTGTGGTGGTGGCGAAGGTGGTACAGGTGAAATTGGAGCTGATGGCAGTGAAGATGGAGGTGGTGTGTGCGAACGTGGTATTCACAGAAATCCCTGTCTTATCAATTGGATAACACTTCGCAGAGAGACCTTGGCTATCCCTTCTACATCCCTTTACAATGGTGAAATAAAGGGGCTATACTCCAAACCCTTATATCCTTTGTTTCTATAACTTTTTCCACTTTGCATAGTCCCAAACATCAAGGTAACTGAATAACCCATTTTTTGCACAAAAATATTTTAATCCAAGTATTTAGAGATTTTAAGTACTTACCTCACAGTCCTTTGAAAAAGCATTGCTCTACGTTGCTATAGCTGACTAAGGTGTCAACCATGAACTTAGTAACAAATCCTCCTAGGATGTGATCGAGCCAATGATCGATGATGCGCGTGACCTTATCCTCCGATGCTTCCTCTACTATCTTCTAGCTTCTCAATCTACTCGTATAGCTCAGTAGGGAAATAGGTGAAAAATATTTCATGGATCTCCATATACAGGTATTGATCCAACCGCTATTCTTTTGATAGTCACGGGTTTCTGTTCTCCTACGTCGTGAACTCGTGAATCCTTCTATGCAACCAGCCTTCAATTTCTTTCTTAGTTGGATTCCAGTGATACGACATCACACATCTCTATGTAGATTCTGGTCCCAACAACGGAACCGTTTGTTGGCTTGTGGTGAGCGCCAGTATTGTAGCAAGAATGCTGCAACTCCTAGGCTTCCAACTTTACTTTTATCAACCCCGTAGTTTGTAACAAACTTGGAAGCGTTGGTGCTATATGCACAAGTACTAGTTCTCACTGTAGTGTTGGATATAATACTGAGAGGGGGGGGTGAATCAGTATTATCACATCAATAAAACTTTTTATTTCCATATTCAGATTCATATAAGCTACTTCCACAACTTCTTATGATTCAGTTACATGAGTGCATTAGAACATTATCAATCATATTGACAGTAAACAGGTGCAGTAAAATAGAATAGATCATCACACATAAGTCACACACATGAACACCATGATATAAGGTGGAAACCTAATGTGGGTGAAAACCACCTGCTGCAAGTCATCTCAATCTTCTTCTTAATAAGAAAATCCTTTTACAATATTTCTGTACTGATGCAGTCTTATACCAGTATGCAGGCTTCTACCTGCAGAGAGCTACAACCCCCATAGTTCTTGTACTAGTCGATCCATTTACTTGTACGCAGGATGCTACCTGCTACAATGCTCCAAAGATTTGAACTGCTACTAGAAGGGAGCTACCACCCCCTTAGCTCTTGTACTATCTAAGATACTAGTACGTAGGTGTCGGCCTACAATCTTCTCTTCTTCGGGTACCACGTTTCATTAATTTTCATACTGGATACACCTGAAGCACAACACATAATCTGAAAGGCCACGTTTCATCCAATTTTCATACTGGACCCATTAACATCATTGAAGCACATAATCAATCAATCTTTTGAATCACCCAAACATCACATCAATACATATACAAGGATAATATATGTGTTAGCACCCAGATCTAGTCCATCAGATCACATAAATATGAGTCACTATGATCCTGATCCAATATTGGTTCTCATCCATCAATACTGAAGCTAAACACAATCAACCAAACAGGATATGCAAAATACTGACACCTTTAAACTGTCATCAGAACCCATCAACAACTAGAACCATCTGTGACTTCAAATATCATAGCTCAAATTGTATATGCTACTACAATGGACCAAACCTGCATACATACGCGCTTACACCAAAACCAACCCGCGTACAGATCTATAAATATTCAAACATGACTTGCAGCTATTCCAAACTTAAGTTATACCCAGATCAGATCATTACAAGCGTCGATATACACATCTAGAATAAGCATAATCAAATATATAGAGATTGTTCATTTCAAACCATTTGATCCCGATCTATCTTTAGATCATGTTCTCCATCAACCAGTGAGATCACTCTTTAGCTCAGATCCAGATCTGCACCATAACCCAATCACAGTATTCCAGATCTAGCACTTTATAAAATATTCAATAATTCAGATGATGCTTTGCCAAATGATCTCCTTCCCCTTTTATAGTCTTAGGCCTTTCACAACACCACGGTCCAAAACCATAATAACACAATACCATGAACCCAATACTTGGGATCAACACTTTTGGATGCAATACCACGGACCAAAACCATAGGATCAAAGAACTGTCGGACCAATACCATGAGCCAACCATGAAAGTGTGTGAACTTTTCTCCACATGAAATAAACTTTTTCTCCACATAAAAGTGCGTGAAATTTTCTCCACATGAAATAAACTTTTTCTCCACATAAAAGTGCGTGAACTTTTTTTTTCTACATGAAATAAATGTTTCTCTGCATAAAAGTGCATGAACTTTTTCTCCACATGAAATAAACTTTTCTCCGCATAAAAGTGCGTGAAATTTTCTCCACATAATAAACTTTTCTCCGCATAAAAGTGCGTGAACTTTTTACATGAAATAAACTTTTCTCTGCATAAGAGTGTGTGAACTTTTCTGCACTATAATTTATCATCTGAGATGAGTGGGTTGCCATCAAGTACAACATATGTATCATAATGCCAACACATTATACATGAACCTCTTTATTAGATCCCTTAGACTCTCATATTCTCTTTGATTCATTCTAGATATTTCTTCTTTAAGATCATGATCTTTATATTTTTCTAGAAATATCTTTTGCATCTCACTCTATGATCTTATTGAATTAGTCCCTAAACTCATTAACTATTTAAGAAATCTACCCTTTAATGTCGCTAGAAACAATCTCAGGTTTTTAGTGTTCAATAAGTAAGCATAAGATCTACAAACAATTTCAAATTCAAAGACAAAGGTTTCTAGATCCTCTGACCTTAGACCATTAAATTTTGGAAGAAAAGATGGAGGGATGTTCTTTATGTGCACATTGATATTAGTATCTTGAATGGGAAATCCGAGAGGATCTTCCTCATTGTCATCATATACATTCGTTTCTTCTACATTATTTTCTATCTTCTTCTCTACCTGCAAATGTGAATGGTGATGTGGCTCTTACTACACCACGTGATCAAATGGGGGGGTGGGTTGGTATTGGAGAATTTGTTGTTTTTGTTTTTATGATTGAATGAAAACTATAATGAAATGCAATTTTTACTTTTGAAATTAAATATTCCTAATGCAATGTTTTTTTTTGTTTTTGAAAAAAGTAAAAAGAAATGAATCAACTAGGAAAGAAAACAATGCATACTTTGACAACTCCCTGGAAATGGCACCAAAATGTGACGAGCCTTAGTATTGCAACAAGAATGCTGCAACTCTCAAGGCTAGCAACTTTAATTATCAACCTGAGGTTCGTATAAACTTAAGAGATATCGACACCATATATGAAACATAAAATGTGTCCTTCCTTTGTTGTAATGATGTACTGGAGTACATGTACTGAAGTCAAATCCTAAACTAATTGCAGAAAACGATATGTTCGAAATGGAACCTTAACCTATTGCAAGAAAGAAAGTACAAGGAAAGAAACATATTCTAATTGCATAAAGATCATTAACTAAATGTAAAAGAAACCTAGGTTAACCATATTTATCACATATGATGATTTACACTAACTGAGCATGAAATCTGATCTAGATAGTACTAACCATTGTGTGTGTGTGTGTGTGTGTGTGTAAATATAAAAGAACTCATTTTAAAAATATTTTTTCTTTATAAATGCAAATGTTATTTTTTCCTTAATCATTGGCAGAGGAGACAAGTGTGGAGCAAGAGGCTTAAAATTTTCTTGATGGCATTGAGATCAAGCAGAGGCCTAATCCCATCTTCAATGAAGATTTTTCCCAATTCGGGCTCAAAACAGGATTTCCTTACAGGATTCTACAAGATTTCCTACAGGATCCCCTAATATACTACAGGATGTTACAAATTTACTACACGAAATTATAATTCATTGAATGACCAAGCAAATAACATCCAAATTGGATGCGACAATTTTTTTTATTGGCTATCTTAGGTCCCCATTCCAAGTGGAATCACTCAAAAAGACCTCTGTTAACTCATCCTAAAAAATAGCACAAAATTACTACTCGAAAATCTAGAAATTCGAGAACTAGTGAGCCAACAAATCTATAAAATGCCTAACCTAATAAAGTGAAAATGTAGTGGGGTAATTTTTTTATGAACTAGAATTTGTTTTCATCTAATGCAAGTGGAACCAATTCGATTTAAGCTCGTTAGCATGCTCTAAAAAATAGTAGAAATTTATTGTTCTTTGCCACAAAGTAGTTCCAAAAATCTAGATTTGGGAATAAGAAAGCTAATCCAAGTAGCTCAATGATTGTTATGACCTTCCAAATATTTTCCAAGGATGAAACTATTTCCTGCAAAGAATTTACATCAACCATTTAACTCAATCCTACGACAAGAAATCATTTATACTAAATGCAGAAATAGAAAGAAATAAAAACAAGAGATGTATGTGAATAAGAAGGGAAAAAATGGAAAGAAAATGACACAAAAGGGCTTTGAGGCTCCTGGGATGGCCAAGCCCAAAGAAAATAAGAGACCTATGGAGGAGAACAAGATCTAGAAGTTGAACATAACACCAATGTTCATTATTTCATCAATAGAATTACATCCCTACTAGAAAATACAATGGAGCTGCAAAAATACGAGTTCTCTCCACAAGAACATTAATGAAAATCTATTTGTAGAGGAAAATTTGACTTGGTTATTATACAAAATTATTAGGAATCATTCCCTATAAAAGGAGGAATATTTCCCCACCAAAATCCCTTGATTAGTGGATATGTTCCCCAATACTAGGAATCTGCATTAAATGGCAGTGAAGACATTCCTAGATTTTCTCAATCATTGGAGTTCCACAATCTGTGCCATAATTCCATAATAGTTTGTTGATTTATTATTTATTATTGATCCTCCTGTAGTAGGGAACGAGTCCCTAAATTATCTCCTCCTCGAAATATTCATAATTTGCCCAATATTCTCATAATATTCGACAAAAATAAATAATATTAGGCACAAATATGAAATTATTCATAAACCTTCCTAATGAATATATTAAAGTTAAAATAAATTATCTAATGCAAAAATAGAGGTTTAATGTGCTGAAGGATGGTCATAGGCCTTAATTTATGTTTAATTTACAGGCATGAACCTTAATTTATGTCTAATTTAGAGGCCCATCACTAAAAAATCATTGAATTCTTAAACTATGAAATTTAAAGGAAACCTATTCTAAAAGTGGTGAGAGATCAATTGAAATTTCTAATGTGTGCATTGTCAAGTTAGAATCATTCATGAGTATCTACAGAAAAAAAAAAAATTGAAAAGTAATGAATTTATGAAATGAGAGAAATAGCACTTAACTTGCAAAAGAACATATATGGAGTGAGCATGAAAGAATGTAAACAATACATCTAACAAAAGACTTAAAATGAACATAAAAAAACTAAAAGAATAAAACATTAGAATACATCCCATACTCATTAGGTTGTTATCACAAAGTGCATGAGAGGTGGAAAGTTGCGAAAACACTTGATCAAACACCAAATCAAGGCACAACATATCCAAGTGAGCTACAATGGTATTCATAAGCATAGTGTGAATCCTTAACATCAAAAATCTACATTGAAGCATGATCATAGCTCCCAAAATTTTCACCTTTTGAGAGGCATAGAAACTCCTATTTATACAACAACTAAGATAACTAACTCGTAAATTTAGATCCATAAATCTCTCCTAGATCCACTAATATCTCATGTGGTTACAACCATGTGTTGGCATCTAGCAATTCACATCTCTTCATATCCTCTCATAAATCTCTCCTAGATTTGATAGGACAAACTTATGAAAACTTCCATGATTATTCTCCATGAATTTTGATTGACCAATGATCTCAAATCTTCCTCAGATATTCAAGAATTTGAAGAGTAAATTCGAATTTGTGTCTTGGAGGCTAAATATGATATTCTTGGAATCTTCAAATATGCCTACACATGTCACAAACTCATCCATATAAGTGAATACATGTTATTTTTATAATATTTAACCATAAATTCACTCAGAATACCAAAAATAATTGTATTGGAAAATCATATGCCTAAACCCATATTTGACCATGAATATAGTCTTAGTGCATGGTTATAGATCTACGGAATATGGAAAATTGTAAAGCAAAGTGAAAGAAAATAGGGTAAAATGAATGATATTTTGGAGACTCAACATTCCCCCTAACTCATGATGTTGCATGTACTCATGCAAATTTTCATTGATTATCATGGATTGTAGCCTTCTATGAGGTAGAAGATTAAGTCATTTTGTGACTTTGAGATATTCTTCAAGGTTCTCATCTTTTGAAAAGTATACTCTATCTAAAATATATCTAAGTGGAAACTCTTATGGTTGGTTCTTATGTGGCAACCATAACTATTTTAAGTGTTGGTTCTTGTGTGACAACACTTTTATTTTATTCTTCTTCTTCTTGCAAAAAATAATACATAAGAATTTATTCAAAATGAAGACCTATTCATATACATATTAATAAATCCTTTCTCATAATTCAAATCTTTTATAAAAACATATCCATCTTTAGAGAAGAAAATATAGCAACAACATTCAGTTGGGAGAAGCATGTTGGTCAAGAATGCATGAGGTTATGGAATATGGAAACGAAAAATGGTAATGAATATCCTCCCCCCAACTAAAGGTGTTTTCTATTCTTGGAAAATGAGGAAAGGAATTTTTCATGGGAAAATGTTCAAATGCATATCTTTTAACATTCAAGCCAATTAATGATTAAAGATTAGAAAAAAACATACCTTCACCTACCAAAAAATTCAGTAATGTATTTATGTGTGAGATGTTGGTTATTATTGTTGGATCATGGAATGTGAAGTGAAAGAATCTCATATGTTTCTTTTTGGTTGTAGTTGAATTTGGATCTCTGTGCCTTTTTATTGTTGAAACTAAGCTACTATTATTGGAATATGAAACCAAATATTGTTTTAATTGGAACACTGCTGCAAGCTACTGGAATCATATAGTATTCATTCATATCCGCATCATAGCATAATGGTATTATATGTGAATATTTTTTTTTGATGTCGAACATAGAAAGAAATTGTTGGATTACTAACCATTAATGAATGTCGTTAACCAACACGAGACTACTAACCATTAATGTTAATGAGAGTAAAGATTCCCAAGTACATCTTACTAGGTACAAATAAATAAGTTGAAGTTGAGTCACCTAGAAGATCGAACAAACTAGGGACATTGATGTATTCCCTTTGTTATTGGCGAGAAAACTTACCATTAAGGCATGTGAGCCTCAAGGAAAAATAAATATAGTCTCAAACCTAAATAATGTGCTAAAGTCGATGGTTCAACACTTTCTAGAAGGAGGGATTAATGAAGCCCTCTTCATCTAGCACAAGCATAAAGTAATGATTTAAAGGACCACAGTTGAAAGATTTGTATTTATGAAGAAAAAAAGATTTTGCAAAAGGGAAAGGAAAATGATGTAACTCAACATGTAAGTAATTTGAATGATTTTATTCCTAGGATAGGGATGAAATGTAAGTGAGACATGAAGGTGTGAAATTTGCAAAGGAAAATTGGTTTTGCAGTCATGACCTAGTAGTAGGAACATGGAAATTCATGAATGGACTGTAAGATAAGAAAGAGGGAAATGAACAAGTAGAAATGGCATGATGAATGTTCTTCTAACATGGACTTGATTTCTTCCTGTTCTTTTGAAAATAAATTGGTCTTTGATAACCCCTTGTGCATAAATTCATATTCTTTGATCATCTGGGAAATTGAAAAATATTAGCACTAATCTGCAATAAAATGTAAGATTCTCGAAGAATATAAGTGATCAATCTCTCTTCGTACAATATATGCATAACAAATTCATAAATAGTGCTAATAATACAAATTCAAGGAAACCAAATAAAAATGAAATGCACTTTTACCTGCCAGAAAGCGATGCATCTTGGACTACCCACTAGTATTTTGTTGATAATTTCTTTGATTGAATTTCGACGATTCAGAAACAAGGTTAAAGAAAATTCATATTAAAAACATGTTTTAATGATCTGATGATGTTTTTACAAGTCCAATTGTTGTAACGTGCATAAAAAATGCCTTTTTTATTGTCTCAAATTCTAATGAAAAGTATCTCATCACATAATGCTCGTCGAGACCTTTCCAACAATGCTTGAATCACCTCGAACATACATTGTATGATAAAGTTATGGCCGTTTGAAGTTTTAGCAAAACAATGCAAATAAAGTGCCTGGGTACCATGTGGTAACACTAGGGAGTTCCACATGGTAGTAGAAGAAGGTACCATGTGGCACTACCATAAGATGCTAGATGGACTATATATACCTAACGTGGAAATGATGTGGACTGCTGACATGGTGATGACATGGCATTGATTGGTCAACTATTGATGTGGCACACTGAGTTGGTGGTTGACTAAGCAATGACTTGTCAACTCCTGATGTGGCATGCTACGCTGGAATATGATTGGGCAATCACTGATGACCAATACTATGTTGCCACGCGGACTAATGAAATTTCACCACATGGCAACAAAATTGTTTCCTAGTTAAGGTTTGTCAAAACTATTGAATAGTATACAAATTTTGGCCTCCACTCGATTTAAACTCATGACCTCTCTTTTACAAATTCAAATACATGCCAATAGACCACAATTAAAATTTGTAAAATAAGAGCCATAAAAAATTTATTTAAATTTTAAAATATTAACCATTCGACAAAATGAATAATGAGGCAACAATTTGTCAAATGCCCAACAAAATAAATTCAGGATTTTTGATAAAACAATCCAAGAGTCTAGCTGCTTTAGGGCACTTGTCAATCAATTTCATGCCACCAAGATGTTTTATTTTCAATTGAACTCATTCTCTTGCCAAAAAAATGGATCTACACAACCAATTTGTTCTATAAAAATTGACAAAACATTGAAGCCAAAACAAAAAAATATTTTGTTGCAGGTTGAAAGCATGGAGCAAAATTTTTGACCCCTCTCTCTCTCTCTCTGAAAATTTATCGACTGGATTATTTTCTTGGTTGGGGTTTTATTGTTTTTCAAGGTTTTTATATTTTATATTTTTTTAATTATATATTTTTAGTTTTTTCTAGCCCATGGTTGTGCTTGGTTGCTCCCTCAACCCTCTTGACCTACGTTGTGGATTGGGTTTGCTAGGAACCATGGCTTGGCAGTATGTGTTGGGCCTTGATGACCTACACATATGAATTTGGATAACCTTAAGGTTTGGCCTCATGCTATGCGTAGGCCAAAGCCTTATGGGCCAAAAACAAATGTAATTTTTTTTAATAATATGCTTTTTATTTTCATTTTATTTTTAATTAATATTTTATTATATTTTTAATAATTTAATAATTTTAATTTTTTATTCTATTAAATGAATTTTTATTTTTAAAAGAACTTATTACTAATTTGAAAAATAAAAACATTTTTTTATTGTTTTTTTTTTTTAATTTCTATTTATTTTTAAAATTTTAAAGAACTATTTTAAAAAATTCCCATTAATACTTTTTCTCTTATAAGTTATAAGAAAGAAATTATTTTTGAGAAAAAATAATTAGTTTATTTTGTTGTTGTTGTTGTTGTTGTTGTTGTTTTTTTTTTTTTTTTTTTTTTTTTTTTTTTTTTTTTTTTTTTTTAAAAAAAAAAAAGAAATTATTTTAACTTATTTTGAGACAATTCTAAGTGAGTTGGAGTTCAAAATTTGTAAATAAATTTTTTTAAACAAATAATGAAATTAGATCTCCTAGGCATTTATCTATGATTTTTATTGCAAAATTTCAAAACTAACTTATTCAATTTTTCCTTTCTAATCTTCCAGGTCACACAAGGCACAAGAGGAGAGCATACTGACGTGTTTTGTCAATTATTTATACAATTAAAATCTGGAATTTGAAAAATAAAGTAAGAAGATTTAATCTCAAACCTCAAATTTTAGCTGTCTAAACTCTAGTTGTCTTCCTCTTCACAAACACCCCTTTTATTGTAGATCTTCCTACCAATGGTTAGTGAACAAGATGGTTGTTACAGCACCACCAATATTTCAAGAAAATAAATGAAATTAAACTTCAAAACAAAAACTCAAAAACTCACCAAGCTTTGTTTTATTTCTTTATTCCATCTTATTCTATTTTAAAAAAGAGAAGATTTTTTTTTTGAAGTGTAGGAGTATTTCCAATTTATCTATTTATAAATCAAATTCTCTAGTATCCTCACATCCAAATTTGAAATATATACCTCAATGTTCATTATGATATGAAAGGCCAATTGTACATTTGGATTAGGTGCTAGGAATTTTTGAAGAATGAAAGAATGTTGAGGCATAGTAACTGTTTGAAACAAATCTTCAATGTAATCCTCACTCTCCAAGAAATATTTGATCATCATTCTAGATCTCATGTCCATAAATGGGTTACTGTCGAAACTTTTATAGTACAAAATTGATTGAAATTTATGCGTCTGAATTATTTTTAACATGAATTTAAACTATGCATCTAAAAATTAATGCAACTAAAAAAATGAGATTGAAGATAAAGAGGAATTCTAGATTGAAAATTAACTCCTATGTGTACTTCCCTGACAACGATGCCAAAAATGTTGGGTAATTTAATTGTTAGTTAAATTACTTGTGATTAAATTATCAAACTCAGGGTTTGTGAACTTGTGAATTATATGTGCACAATATATTCTAGGAATAAAATTTAAATTTCAAAACTAAATTCTAACCTATTTAAAGAAATGGAAAAAATGAAATAAAACGTATTCACCAAAAATGTCTAAGATAAGCATGCACACAATTTATTTTTCAAAAGTCTCAAATTCAAATCTTGGAAAACAATCTTTTAATATATAAGATTGAAATGATAATTGACATGAAAGTAAACTTACTCTATTGACATGGAAATAAATATATTCTAGTGACATGAAAGTAAATCTATTATACCAATAGGAAAGTAAATATAATCTAATGACTTGAAAGTAAATTTAATCTAGAATGTAGTATATCCTATTCTAAGAAGGCATTGAATTCTTCAAGTATGAAATTTAAAGGCAAACTATTTTGAAAGCAGTGAGAGATCAATTGAAATTACTAATGTATGAATTTTTAAGTTGGAATCATTCATGAGTCTCTATCAAACAAATTGAAAAGTAATGAATTTACTAAATGAGAGCAATAACGCTTAACCTGCAAAATAACACAAATGGAATGAGCATGAAAGAATGTAAATAATGCATGTAATAAAAGACTTAAAAAAAAAAAACATTAGAATACATCCCACACTCATTAGGTGGCCATCCCAAAGTGCATGAGAGGTGGAAAGTTGAGAAAACTCTTGATTAAACATCAAATGAAGGCACAACCATATGGAAGTGAACTTCAATGGTCTTCATAAGAATAGTTCCAACCCTTAACATTAAAAATCCACATCAAAGTATGAGCATAGCTCCCAAACTTTTCACCTTTTGATAGGATTAGACACTCCTATTTATACAAGAAATAAGATAACTAACTCATAAATGTAGATCCACAAATCTCTCATGTGGTTACAACCATGTGTTCACATCTAGCAATTAACATCTCTTCATATCCTCTCACAATTATCTCCTAGCGTTCATAGGAGACACTTATGAAAATTTCCACAATTCTTCTCCATGAATTGTGCTTGACAAATGATCGCAAATCTTCCTCAAATATTCAAGAGTTTGAAGGGGAAATTCGAATTTGAGTCTTGGAGGCCAAATATGATTATCTTGGAATCTTCAAATATGCCTACACATGTTGCAAAACTCATCCAACTTTCATATATAAGTTTGTACATGTTATTTTTCTAATATTTAACCATAAATTCACATGAAATACCAAAATAAGTGTATTCGAAAATCATATGCCTAGACCCAGATTTGATCATGAAGATGGTCTTAGTGTATTGTTATAGAGTAGCAGAATATGGAAAATTATGAAGCAAAGTGAAAGAAAAGAGGGTGAAATGAATGATATTTTGGAGACAAAACATATGAATAGAGATGAGAAGAGACGAGATATGACTTGGTTCAGTGATAACTATGAAATTATTTTTGAGATGATATTTATGATGCAGTTGAAAATTTATCCCCAGCTGAGAGGGAGTGTTAATTTGGTAGCTCAAGAACAAATTTCCTCCATTGGAAAACCTTCCTCATCATTGAAAAACATTCCTCACCAAGAAATAGCCCTACTAGCCCTTGGAAAAATTTAATTTTTTCAAAGAAAATTATTATTTTTATGGTGAAACCCACAAGTGCACAAAAGTTTAGGTCAGCCTAGGGAGAAATTGGGTCTCCTCCACCACATATAAATAGACCTCATGTCACATCACTTTGGAGCATTATCACACATCACATCTTATCTCTCTTCATTTTATTGGTCCTTATAGGTCTGAGATAAGGAGGTCTGAGCTCATACATGTGAACAAGAGGCATTTTCTAATTTTTGTGTTGATTTTCATTTTGGGATAGTTTGACCAACCTTTGACCAATGTTGACTTGACATATTTTGACTTGGTTTGACCAAATTTGGATCTGTTCTTGGAGGACCTTAACTTATCCTTTTACCAATTTGTCTGGGCACTTTGACCCATGTTGACCACAATTATGCACCTAGGGTTTTTGTAGGTCAAAGTTTGAATTTGACCATATTTGGAGGGATTTTTGGGACTGGTTTGACTAAACTTTGACCAACATTCAATGTCGCACCTTTTCACTATTGACCATGTTGATTAGGAGGAGGTTTGATAATTAACCATTCACTGGTTAGGGCTGCTACAATTGGTGTTGACTTTGACCTAAATTACAGATTTGACTTGTTGACCATATTTGATTTTTAAGCTTATCTCTTGGATATTGGTTATTTTATTACTGGATATGTCAACTATTTGACTTTGATTTTTTATTAATGAATTGGAATTGTATCTCTCTACTGAACATTTGATGACAATCTAGTAGAAGAATAATTTTGAAAGGGTTCCCCCTTGTGGGGTTTTTCCTTGGTCTTGGACCAAATCTTGTATCTCTTGTTATTTCTCTTGGTTTTCTTCTATTATCCATTGGATTTACTATTCTATATACAATTACTTACTATCATTAGAAGATTTAATTTATTGAAAAATGATTGCCAATTGAAGAAGAATTGGAATAAGTGATTATGTTAAGCATAGAACACTAGAAAATTAACAGTCAATGGGGGAGAGGGTTTATTCTATGACAAGGATACAATATGGTGTGAAATATTAATATTAATATGATAAGACATTAAATTCTTTTGGATTTGATCTATCATACTTAAATATTCTTTACAAACACTTCATCCCCAAACTTCTTGTTTGTATAGGATAATAGGTGTGATGGGAGTATCAAATAAGAAATTTTATCCATATCCCATAATTGAAATTCTATTAATTTACACTTGTTTTCAATCCCATGGTAATATTTCCACCATCCATTTATCCTTTTTCCAACACAATAGTTACAATTAAGCTTATGATAAGTATTGATTCCATGAGCTTTGTATGAAGGTACTTCTTTCAAACTATTATTGTCATATATGAAAGTGTCATAAGTGATGTTATGGGATTTAATTATCAAAACCTTCATTTTGTTTATGTTCATAGTCATACCATAATCGTATCAAAGAATAATTCATTTAGGATTATTAGATTATTATTGATCTCATATGGATTCCATGCCATCAAAATAATATCATTAGCATAAAGAAAAGGGATGATGTATATACTAACAAGATTTAAGCTAATACAACTAACTCCTTCCAAACAACCTTCTAGCTTATCAATGTAAATACAAAAGAGAGTATGTGATAGGGAACATTCTTGCTTGACACCTATATCACAATTAATTTCTTCAGACAACCCTTGAATGTTCCTAAAATTGGAAATGACACTTTCATATAGCCCTATAGTAGTAGCTCTTAGGTAATTATGAACTTTTAGCTCTTTTAACATATTCCAAAGGTTAGTTCTAGGCATAGTATTAAAATATTTTTTAAAACCAAAGAAACAACCAACAAGATTGGTTTTATTACTGCAACATTCTTCCATAATGATCCTCAATGTAATAAGAGGGTCCACAATCAAATTATACCCCCTAAAGCCAACCTTTCCTTTAATACTTTTCTATGATTATAAAACCATGTTCTTATGTTTTTTTCCTAGAAGAATTCTTGTTGCCATGAAATCTGGGAGGCCTAGGAGAGGGATACACTACTAGCAAAATACTAAACTAAGTGACAATAATGGGTTAGTGGCCCACCGTCACTATAACCAAAGCATGCTTCTCTTTACGAACTTTCATTTATGGAGAAAAACATGGTATGTGAGAAGATCGCCTAATAGGTATTCAAAATATACGGTATAAGGTGACCTAATAAGGTCCTCTACATTAAAGACATACTTTAGGCTTAAGGCCTTCATAAGAAGCAAATCACTTTCTTGGTAGAGATGTAGGGTTGATGGCACAAGACCTAGGGCTTGATTGGTAAATTGAGTGTTGGGATGGCGAAAGGTCAAGGCAAGGAGAAGGGGTTCTCAAAAATGTGTATGCACAAGATCAAGGCACATGAAAACCTAAAACAATCCCTTAAGTTGAAGAAAGACTAGACTAAGGTTTATCCTAGAGAAAACAACTTGGGAAAATAAATTTATGGAAAATATTGAAGTGAATTCCCACCAAAAGGATAGATTTTGTTTCAAAATTAATCCTCTTGATGTTTAGGCTCTTAAATCCCCAAATGTACCTTGCCTAGGGATTCATACCAAGCCCTAGTTAGCAAACTTAACGTTAAAAGGGATGAATTATAGAAAGGAAAATTTTATGGATAAAAGATAATTTTGATCACCAATGAAATGGATTAGTCCTTTATTCCTTTGGAGTATAGAATATATGTTTTGATAGAAAAACCAAAAAGTTTCTAGGGAGGTCGAAATCTTGATACTCTAGCACCAAAACTCAAGAAATTATATGTGTAGTGGATAATGGATTTTTCATGGGAGAGATAGTAGAAGATCACTACTAGAATATTCATTCACATGTTATTCGTGAGTAATGCATACAATAGTGATATCTAGATAACACTAAAAAAAAATCAACAAATTTACGCACGATAACAAACCCTAGATTCAACATATTCTAGACATTAAACAAAAAAACAAATGTTCAACAATAGGTACACTTACAAGATAAAATGAAAAGAGATTCCATCACTTTTATCCAAATAAATAGATACAAAGATAAACAAATCAACCCGAAATGTCAAAATTCATTCATAGATCCAACTTATCCCCAAGAAAAGAAGGTCGAATTAGCTCAAGAGGTAAAAAATCCCAAGTGTTTGATGATGAAATACAACAATGATCCATCCTAGATTTATATGAGGAGTCATAAAGTAAACTGTAACTTAATTCCTCCTAAAATAAAAACATAATGTGCTAATCACAATTCAATTCAAAGGTCAACCTAATAGTCACGACAAAAACATCAATCTAACCCACATGTGTGAGTCATGGAAGAGAAAATGTTGGTGTCATCCATGCATAAGCCCTCTTAAGGCATGCATTGAGGGATAAAAATTCCTATATTTTAGAAGAAGCTCTCTAAAATAGTCTCCTAAGGGTTGGCCCTTAGTTCTTTGTAAATCTCCCTTAGTGGACCCCAATTTTCATTTTGGGGCATTCAACTCGTCTCATGGGTATCTAGGTAGTCAAAATACTTGCCTTTGCTCCAAAATTCAAGGATTTTGAAGGTGATTCTATCCCTACCATGTATCAAGGTGTGAGACATGTTAGAAACATGTTGTCATTGCTGGCAAAGGTAAAGAAGAGGACAACAAAGACAAAGCAGACAATGACAAAGGCACAGGTGGTTGCAATAATATTGCAAACGATGGAGAGACTTTGAAGCCATTTTAATTTAGTAGATAAGATCAAGTATACTTGGTAGCCATTTAGATGGATAGATCTTAAGAATATATTTCAAATGTTATATTGAATTTTGAAAAACCCTCCTGGATTAAAATTTATTGACACTCAAAATTATGAAGTTAAAATTTTAAAGGTAGAGGTCCCACAACATAGTTAGTGCATATGTGACAACCACATAGGTGTATGAATGTACCCCATTGACCAATAAAATATCAAGATGGATAGTGTCAGGGGGAGATGGCAGACAACTCAAACTGAACCTCAGAACCTCAAAATGTAGAAACCTCGTAAGAAATGGAGTGTGTGCATGATATTTTTCTCCAAACACAGACCTTGGAAGGTAAACTCAGAAGAAACATGTCGGTACTTCTCCGAGCGACAACTTTGAGTTATCACCAAGGTAATTAATGAAATTTATAATCGATATTTGCAGTGGATCAACACAATAGACTTGGCTTGAATTTGGTGTTTTTTAAATTAAAGTTAATGAATAAATTTTGAGAAAAACTAATGTCTGAGACCCTGTTTCTGCCAACTTGGAAACTTAACGGCATTGACCTATTCATAGGAAACACAAGGAATGATTTGATTGGTTAAAGGAGACATAGTGGCAGTATGGCATCAACATGACATGGTGCAATAAAAGCATGGCACATGGCATGCATAATCATCATTTTTGGGTGGCCAAGTGGGCCAAAAATGGGTAACACATGGCACCACCACTACAAGGAAAATATCTTATAGCAGAGGTTCTTGTGGAAGCTATTGGAAATAATATTAAGGGGCAGGGGGGGTGAATCAGAATTATCAGATCCATAATTTAATTTTCAAAACTAATTGTATACACTACTTCAGCTCAATGAACTAGCTTGTATACACAAAAATACTTAATGAAACTAGTGTATATGTAGAGATCTTTTGATTTAACCAAATTATCATATAGCGAACTTTAATCAGTATATCAGGAATTCATTAGACAGTGCAGTAAAAGTAGAATAAAGCATCACACATAAGAAACACACATAAACACCAAGATATAAGGTGGAAACCCAATGTGGGTGAAAACCACCTGCTACAATCGTCTCTGTCTTCTTTTAATAATAAGAAAATTCTTTTTACATTTTTTGTACTAGTGCATCCTTATACCAGTACGCAGGCTTCTACCTGCAAAAGGCTACAACCTTCTCTCATTCTCCAGTGTTGGCATTATGACATAGATTTGGCGCTATGACATAGGTGTTTTCCTTGATGGAAACTCTCACAGATGACAGATCACAGTTCAGGCTCACAGAAGGAAGAAAGAGAGGTATACACAAGTTCCCTTTGACCTAGCCACATGTACAAGCGAGTTCGCTTAACAAAAGGTGTGTATGGTGTACACATGCACTTTCATGAAGGGAAAGGCGCATACATATTGGAAAACTTGGTTTTGGTCTGTGGTATTTGGTCCATGGTATTGTGATCCATGGTATTGGTACAAGGTATCTTGTTCGACGTGTTGACCCCAGGTATTTGGTCCCAGGTATTGATTCTAAGTGGTTTTGGACCATGGTGTTGAGCAAGGCCTAAGACTATAAAAGAAGGATAAGATAATTAGGCAAAGGCACTCATGAATTGAATATCTAATGAAGAGAAATATCTAAGATTATAGGCTATTGGGTTATGGTGCATAGCTGGATCTAAATCAAGGATGAACTTGAGTGCTTGATGAAGGATAAGTTCTATTGATGGGTCAAGATCTTAAGACTTGAAGAGAAGTATCTTTGTGTGGTTTTTGATCTTGTATCTTAATAATTGGCACATGTCGTAATCTGTAAATATGATGATCTAGGTATAACTAATGTCTAAATAACTGTAAAGGTTAAATCATCATTTACAGATCTGTACACAGGTTCATTATAGCAAAGGTGCATATACACGTTGGTTTGACATTTCAAAAGTCTGTATACGTAGGTTTGCCTTGATACAAGTGCATATGCACACAGGTTCATCACATTGAAGTAGCGTACACCTCATAAAATATGCTTTAGATACTTCTAATTATTGTTGCAGTGTTTTGGGTTCTGGCTTGGGTTCTAGTTACTGTTACTGTATTCTGGTTACAACATTCAAAGAAGTGATTGTATGATTCAGTTTTGGTTGGTGGAAAGGAGATTGGTTGATGCAGATATATTTCACGTTTGATTGATGTTATTGATGGATTCAGTCTAAAAATTTATGAAATGTGGTCCCTAGAAGAAAAGATAAGGTTGTGGCCTTCTGTAGGTCAGCACCTACGTACTAGTACATCAACTAGTACAAGAGCTAGGGGGTTGTAGGTCCCTTCCAGGAGAATCTGGAGAATGAGAGAAGGTTGTAGCCTTCTGCAGGTAGAAAGACTACACCAATACAAAATATTTTAAAAAGAAGTTTCTTATTAAAATAAAGATAGAGACAATTGTAGCAGGTGGTTCTCACCCACATTAGGTTTCCACCTTACATCTTGTGTTCATGTGTGCATGACTGTCTGTTCTATTTTTACTACTCCTGGTTACTATTTATATGGTTCTGATGCACAGATTAAAGATCAACATATGAATAATTAACTAAATCATAAGTTTACAGGGTATACACTAGTTTCCTTATATACAGTTGCATATACACGCAAGTTTCATTAACTTAAGTAGCGTATATGAATCAGAATTTGGAAATGAAATATTATTGACTTGATAATATTGATTCATCCCCCCTCTCAATACATTTCCAACAATTGGTATTAGAGCAGGTCCTTCAGAAGAAGCTTGATCGCTTGAAGGAAGATCTATCATCATGAGTACCTACAAAAAAGAGGGATCCATTAGACTACCAATCTTTGATGGGAGCAACTTCTTCTATTGGAAGGTAAGAACCATAGCCTATCTTCAATTCTTGGAACAGATGTTTGGGAAATTGGGGAAGGAGGATACACATTTCCATCAGTAATTCCTATAGGTACGGCAAGTAAAAAGCAGTATGAAACAAATGCCAAGGCTGTCAATACATTATTGGGGAGTCTGTCACAATCAGGATTTGTCAAGGTTATGCAGCTCAAAACCGCCAAATAAATATAGGACAATATCGTTCTAAGCTATGAAGGAGATGATCAGGTAAAATGTGCAAAACTATAATCTCTCAGAATTCAATATGAAACTCTCAAAATGCACAAAGGTGAAAGTATAGCTAATTACTTCTTAAGTATAGATGAGATTGTTAATCACATGAAAAACTTGGGTGAAGAGATAAAAGAAGTTACTGTAGTTGAAAAGGTTTTAAGATCCTTGTCTTCTAAGTTTGAATCAAAAGTTTATGCCATAGAAGAAAAGTAGAATCTTTAGAGTATTACTATGACACAACTGCACGGAATCCTAACTGCTTTCGAAATGAGAAAAGGGGGTCCATCAGATATGAGAGAAGTTGCATTCAAAGCTTTAGGAAGAGAAGAACTCAATGAATTGGGACATATTTCAGAAGTAGAGGAAGAAGCAAAATTTGTCAAGAACCTTCAACGGGGTTCTGGAAGATTCAGAGGTAAGCTACCTTTCAAATGATTTCCTTGTGGAAGAGTCGGTCATTATTCAGCCAAATGTCCTCATAAAGCTAATCTTGATAAAGGTAAGGAATCAGCTAAATGGAATAGAAAACAGAATGTAAGTAAGAAGATCTATTATACGCATGAAGATAGCGATGGTTTATCAAATAGTGATGACGATGAACATGGTAATGACTATAGACTTCTGATGGCTTTTGAAGATGATGATTTCTTGGATTCCTTAGATGAAGATGGTATTTATGAAGAAATTTATAAACTTAAAATTTGTTTAGAAGAAAATAATATGATTATAAATACTCTGACATTCCAACTTGCTGAAATGGAAAAACAGAATGAAAAATTAGAATGTGAAATTGTGGGTCTAGGATTTAAGATATTGAGAAAACAAAAGCTCTCAATCTCAGATGTGCTAAAGGATCAGAAACTTTAGATGAAATTATCAAAGTGTAGTGTTCTCCTCTGATAAAGACAAGTCTTGGATATACTGAAGAATCATCTCAAGCACAGAAGTCGTCAACCTCCAAAAGCTATCTTGATGCAACAAGGATAAGTGAACAGTTTGACAATCGTAAGCAAAGGCATAAAGAAGATCATCAGGTAAATCAGGTTCAATCTACTTCAAGGATGAACAGAAGCTACAACCAGCCTTGGGTAAATCATACTCAATTTTCTTCAAGAATGAATGTCAATGGAAACTACAATCACCAGGTCAAAAGGGTCGATAATCACAGGAATTTCTTTAATGGCCAATGTTTTTCATTTCATAACTTTGGACACAAAGTTGATCAATGTGTTGCTTACAAGACCATCATGACTAGAGAAGCATGAAATCAAAGGAATGTGATTGAGATCATGAAAAGGACCTACAATAACGTTTCTACTCTTGAAAATGAAATAGAATTCTCTATCTGTAACAACTTTGGTCATGAAGATTCTGAATGTAGGAGTAAAATTCGGCAAACATCTCAGAAGGAGCAAACTTCATTAGGTCCCAAAACATGGAGAAAGAAAGAAATGCAAATAGAAAGATGTGGTATAGCCTTGTATGTAGAAGGACAAGAAAATCAGTGGTACATCGATAGTGGATGCTTGAAACACATGACAGGTGATAAAGAAAAACTTCAGTCATATAGTTCCTTAGAAAAGGATAATAAGGTCTCATTTGGAAATGACACTCTTGCAGTCATAAAAGGTAAAAGCCTTGTTCTCTTAAAAGAAAAGGTTAAAGTTGGGAATGTTATGTATGTTGATGGTCTAAAGCATAATCTACTGAGTATCAGTCAAATGTGTCATCAAGGAAATGAGGTAGTATTTCAATCAAATGGATGTGTTGTTCGTGAGCTTGATACAGGAGAAATAGTGATCAAAGGTATAAGAACTCCAAATAACTTATACATACTCAAGGGAGGACAGCAACAGTGCTACCTAAGAAAAACGATGAACACTGGCTATGGCATGAAAGGTTGGGGCATCTAAGCTTCTGTCAAATAAGAAAAGCATGCAGATACAAGGTTGTTCATGATCTTTCAAATATCAGCATTCCAGAAAATACAATATGCAAATGATGTCAATTTGGTAAGAAAACCAGAGCTCATTTCCCTAAGAAGGAAGGATCAGCTAGTAAGCCTCTTGAACTTGTTCATACTGATTTATGTGGTCCATCAAGGAAAAAGTCACATCGTGGAGAAGAATATTTTATATTGTTCATTGATGAATTTTCCAAAATGTGTTGGATAGGAATTCTAAAGCATAAAGATGAAGCATTTGAAAAGTTCAAAGCCTTGAAAGCATTGGTTGAAAATGAATCAGATCACAAAATCAAATGCCTCAGGTCTAATCAAGCAGGGGAATTGATCTCAGATGAATTCTTTGACTTTTGTGAAGATCATGGAATAAAAAGGGAATTCTCTATTGCAAGGACTCCTCAGTAAAATGGACTGGTAGAAAGAATGAACAAAACTATTCAATAAATGGCTCATTCCATGCTAGATGAGTCTAGAAATCCTGCAACCTTCTGGGGTGAAGCTACATTTGTTGACGTCACTATTCTCAACAAAACAAACGTTCACGTAAACAACACTCAAAGTCCACAAGAACTTTGGTATGGTAAGGCTCCTACTATAAAATACTTCAAAGTTTTTAGAAGAAAATGTTACATCAAAAGGACTGATGAAAACCTTGGCAAGATTGAACCTAGAGTAGATGAAGGCATTCTCCTGAGTTACTCTTCTTGAAGTAAAGGATATAAGTGTTATGATAAAATACTTGGAAAAATTGTTGAAAGTATTGATGTTGTGGTTGATCAAGCAAGTAAAAACCGAAGATTATGAAGAAGATGAGGATTATCCTTCCACATCAAATCAAATTAATTCTGAAGAAGAAACCAATGAAGCACCAGAAGAATAGATAACATTAGAAGAAAAGACTCCATCCAGGTATGTGTAGAAAAATCATTCAAAGACTCAAATTTTGGGACAAAAAGGGGTAGGTGTGCAGACAAGAAGAACTATTATAGAAGCTTCAAGCTATCTTGCATTACTTTCCACCATCAAACCTAAAAATGTACATGAAGCAGGCAAAGATGAATGTTGGGTCAAGGCCATGAACGAAGAGCTTGAGAAAATTGAAAAGAATAACACTTGGGAATTAGTTCCTAGGCCTCATGATAAGAATATCATAGGAACCAAATGGATATTCAAAAACAAGCTGAATGAAAATGGAGAAGTTATTAGAAACAAGGCTAGACTTGTTTGTAAAGGATATGCTCAACAGGAAGGTACATATTTTGAAGAAACTTTTGCACCTGTTACTAGACTTAAAGCCATAAGAATGTTCCTTGCTCTTTCTAGCTTTTAGAACTTCAAATTATACCAAATGGATGTAAAATCTGCCTTTCTTAATGGAGACTTAGAAGAAGAAGTATAATTTGAGCAACTAGATGGATTCATTCTTGGAAATGATCCAAAACTTGTATGTAGACTCAGAAAGGCTCTCTATGGTCCAAAACAAGTTCCAAGGGCCTAGTATTACCGTCTTGACAAATATCTCCATCAACAAGGTTTCTCAAAAGGATCAGCTCGTAGTAATCTATATACAAAGATTGACAATGATAAATTACTAATACTTGTTGTGTATGTTGATGATATCATTTTTGGTAGCAATGAAGAAGCCATGAGTCAAAGCTTAGCTTTGGTAATGTAGAAAGAATTTGAAATGTCCCTACTTGGTGAAGTCACATATTTTCTTGGTTTACAAGTTCAACAAAATAAACACGGTATTTTTCTATCACAAACCAAGTATCTTAAGAAAATCTTGAAAAAATATGGCATGGAAGATTCTAAACTGGTATGTACCCCTATGGTAATAGGATATAGTCTCAGTTCAAATGATGAATCAACAGCAGTACATCAACCAACCTACAGATCCATGATTGGCAGTCTGCTTTATCTAACAGGTACTCGACCAGACATCATGCATGCAATGGGAATAGTTGGGAGATTCCAAGCAAATCCAAAGGAATCACACCTTTAGGCAGTCAAAAGGACTTTCAAATATCTTTAAGGAACATAGAGCTTTGGTTTATGGTATCCTAGGGATATAGATCTTACATTTCATGCATATACAGATGCAGATTGGGAAGGAAACATGGATGACTAGAAAAGCACTAGTGGTGGTGCATTTTATATGGGTTCCATATTAGTATCTTGGTTCAACAAGAAATAAAGTTAAATTGCATTATCTACAACTGAAGCAGAATATGTGGCTACTTCATCTTGTTGCACACAACTCCTTTGGATGATGCAAACGTTGAAAGACATTCAGATCACATGTACTCCACCCATTTCCATTCTACATGATAATACAAGTGCAATCAATATTTCAAAGAATCTAGTCATGCACTCCAAGACCAAGCACATACCAATCAAATATCATTTTCTCCATGAACAAATGCTTGAACAAAAGGTCAAATTGGAGTATGTTCCCTCCAAGGAATAGGTTGTTGATATAGTCACCAAACCACTACCCAGAGAGACATTTGAATAACTCAGACAGAAGATGGGTGTAATTGATGCATCATCTTGTTGTTGAAACTTATCTGTTTCAAAGAAAATTGGTTGTACGCGAGTTTAATGAAGCTTATCCACGCCCATACGCTAGTTGTTGTGGATACAGTCATGTATATGTTGGTCTGAAGAAAACGAATGGGCCAGAATCAAGATGAAAAGAGTCTGATATGGGTCTGATAGTGATCATCTGGCACAGGTTTAGGGGGGGCATATACTTCTGCATTATTGGCATTATCTTAGAAGATCTTGGTACAAATTCACAGATTCAGGTGGAATAGGTGCAGAGGGAGATCATGGTTGCTAATCTGGATGGTGATTGATAGATGTTGTTGATGATAGTTATTGATAACTAGATCATAGTATTGTTTTAGATATTTGGTCTCTATGTCATGTATATCTTTTATTATCAAGGTCATGTAACGACCTATTCTATTTCCCCACTTGGTTGGGAGATGGATGTATGTATAAGTCTTTGGTGATAGGAAGGTCATTTATGATGTATATAGTCATGCTCTTCTTGTAAGACATCTTTTTGCAGACCTTGATTACAGTCAAGGGGAGTATGGACAACACACTTCAGCCTATCAGAGATTTCAGCATGTACTCAGGGGGAGCATAACCCTTTGCCCTTTATGACAAAGGGGGAGAGTGACTTGGGGTTGCCATCAAGTCCAAAGGGGGAGATTGTTGGCATTATGACATAGATTTGGCACTATGACACAGGTGTTGTCCTTGATGGTAACTCTCACAGATGACAGATCATAGTTCAGGTTAACAGAAGGAAGAAAGAGAGGTATACGCAAATTCCCTTTAACCAAGCCACGTGTACACATGGGTTCGCAGAACAAAAGGTACGTATGGTGTACACACGCACTTTCATGAAAGGAAAGGTGCGTACATATTGGAAAACTTGGTTTTGGTCTGTGGTATTTTGTCCATGGTATTGTGATCCATGGTACTGGTCCAAGGTATCTTGTCCGACGTGTTGACCCCAGGTATTTGGTCCAAGGTATTGATTCTATGTGGTTTTGGACAATGGTATTGAGCAAGGCCTAAGACTATAAAAGGAGGAGAAGATCATTAGGAAAAGGCACTTATGAATTGAATATCTAATGAATAGGAAGATCTAAGATTATAAGTTATTGGGTTATGGTGCACAATTGGATCTGAATCAAGGATGAACCTACGCACTTGATGAAGGATAATTTCTATTGATGGGTCAAGATCTTAAGACTTGAAAAGAAGTATCTTTGTGTGGTTTTTGATCTTGTATCTTAATAATTGGCACATGTTGTAATCTATAAATATGATGATCTAGGTATAACTGATGTTTGAATTATTGTAAAGGTTAAATCATCATTTACAGATCTGTACGTAGGTTCATTATAGCAAAGGCGCGTATACCCGTTGGTTCAACATTTCAAAAGTGCGTAAACGCAGGTTTTCCTTGATACAAGTGTGTATGCACGCAGGTTCGTCACATTGAAGTAGTGTACATCTCATAAAATACGCTTTAACTACTTCTGATTGCTATTGTAGTGTTCTGGGTTCTGGCTTGGCTTCTGGTTACTGATATTGTATTCTGGTTACAACATTCAGAGAAGTGATTATATGATTTAGTTTTGGTTGGTGCAAAGGAGATTGGTTGATGCAGATATATTTGACATTTGATTGATGTTATTGATGGATCTAGTCTAAAAATTTATGAAATGTGGTCCTTCGAAGAAAAGATAAGGTTGTAGCCTTCTGTAGGTCAGCACCTATGTATTAGTACATCAGCTAGTATAAGAGCTAGGGGGTTGTAGCTCCCTTGCAGGAGAAGTTGGAGAATGAGAGAAGGTTGTAGCTTTCTACGGGAAGAAGCCTACATACTGGTATAAGACTACACTAGTACAAAATATTGTAAAAAGAAGTTACTTATTAAAGGAAAGATAGAGACTATTGCAGCAAGTGGTTTTCACCCACATTGGGTTTCCACCTTGCATCTTGTGTTCATGTGTATGCGACTGTTCTATTTTTACTACTCCTGGTTACTGTTTATATGGTTTTGATGCACATATTAAATATCAACATATAAAGAATTAACTAAATTATAAGTTTATAGGGTATACGCTAGTTTCCTTATATACAGTTGTGTATACACTTAAGTTTCATTAACTTAAGTAGCGTATATGAATAATAATTTCAAAATGAAATATTATTGACTTGTTAATACTGATTCACCCCCCCCCCCCTTCTCAATATTATTTCCAACATCTAGCTTCTACTGAAGGGAGCTACAACCCCCTAGCTCTTGCACTAGCTGATATGTTTACTAGTATGTAGGTGCCAGCCTACAAAAGGCTACAACCTTCTCCTTTCTTCCAGGGACCATGTTTCATAAATTTCCAAATTGGATCCATCAACAACATCATTCAATCATCAAATATATCTGCATCAACCAATCTCCTATTGAGCCAACCACAACCAAATCAATCAATCACTTTGACAACCCATCAATCTAGTCTTTCAAAATGCTTTCACCAGAATACAATAACCAAAGCCCAAGCCAAGACCCAGAACATTACAACAACAAACAACAGCAACTAAAACATAGATTATGAGGTATACACTACTTTCTTGTGCTGAACCTGCATGTATACGTGCTTTCCTCAAAGCCAACCAGCGTATACAACTAAAAATATTAATTCATAATTCTGCATCTATACCAAATTTCAGTTATATCCAGATCATGTCATTTATAGAATAATATATGCGTCAGTATTTAGATCTAGAATATATTCATGAGAAAAAACACATAATCATAGTTCATTTTATGCCTTAATATCCTAATCCATCATTAGATCTTATTCTCCATCAACTGCTAAGGTTCCTCCTTTGTTCAAATCTAGCAATGCACCATAACCCAATAACCTGCATACTAGATCTCACACTTTATTAGATAGTCAATTCTTGAGTGCCTTGGCCTAATGATCTTCTCTTCCCTTTATAGTTTTAGGTCTTTCTCAATACCATGGACCAAAACCACTTAGGACCAATACCTTCGATCGATACCTAGGGTCAATACCTCAGACTCGATACCTTGGACCAATACCATGGACCAAATACTTTGGACCAAAAACTTAGTTTTCCAAGGTATATGCTCTTTTCCTTTTGTGAAAGTTCATGTGTACATATACGTGATTGTATATAGTGAACCCGCGTGTATATGAAACTTAGCCAATGGTGAACCTGTGTATACCTCTCTTTTTTTCATTCTGTGAAGTTTGATCTGTAACTCTGAGCTACTAACTTGTTGTATTGTGATCTATCATCTGAGAGAGTTACCATTAAGGACAACACTTGTGTCATAATGCCAACAATATCCCCCTTTGGACTTTATGGCAACAACCACACGAAGTCACTGTCCCCCTTTGACATCAAGGGCAAAAGGTCATGCTCCCCCTGAGTGCATGCTGAATTCTCTGATATGTTGAAGTGTGCTAGTTGAGCTCCCATGATCGAGTCCAGGCTCCCCCTGAGCACAAGAAAGGTCTGCAAAAATATGTTCTGAAAGAAGAACATGACTCTATACATGCATCACAAATGACTTTCCTATCACCAATGACTCATACATACATACATCTCCCAACCAAGTGGGGACAAACCAAATTTGACTCATCCATCCAACCAAGTGGGGATATACCAAATTTGACTCAACTATCCAACCAAGTGGGGATATCAATTGTTTATACATGTCAGAAACAAAAAACATTCTTATGGCTTCATGTCTAGCAACAACTGCAAACGTTTCTTCAAAATCTATACCTTCTTGTTGAGCATATCCTTTGGAAAAAAGTTTGGCCTTGTTTCTAATAACTTCTCCATTTTCGTTTAGCTTGTTTTTGAATATCTATTTAGTTCCTATGATATTCCTATCATGAGGTCTAGGAACTAATTCCCAATTATTATTCTTTTCAATTTTCTCAAGTTCTTCATTCATGGCCTTGACCCAACATTCATCTTTGCATGCTTCATTTACATTTTGAGGTTCGATGGAAGATAGTATTGCTAGATAGCTTGAGGCTTCGGCAATGGTTCTTCTTGTCTGCATACCTGCCACTCTTTCCCCTAAAATTTGAGTTTCCAGATGATTTTTTTGAACATACCTGGACAAAGTCTTTTCTTCTATCGTTATCTCTTCTTCAGGTGCTTCATTGGTTTCTTCTTCAAAATCAGTGTGATTTGATGTGGGAAAATGTTCCTCATCTTCTTCATTGTCATAACCTTTGGTTTTTACCTGTTTTGGATTTTTGCATGCTTCATCAACCACAACATCAATACTTTCAATAATTTTCCCAAGTCTTTTATTATAACATTTATATCCTTTACTTCAAGAAGAGTAGCTAAGAAGAATACCTTCATCTTCTTTGGGTTCAAACTTACCAAGTTTTTCATCAGTCCTTTTGATGTAACATTTTCCTCCAAACAATTTGAAGTATTTTAAAGTGGGAGTCTTACCATACCAAAGTTCATGTGGAGTTTGAGTGTTGTTTACCCGAAAATTTTCTTGGTTGAGAATAGTGACATTGATGAATGCAGCTTCACCCCAAAAGGTTGCAGGAGTTCCAGATTCATCTAGCATAGAACGAGCCATTTGTTGAACAATTTTGTTCATCCTTTCTACCACTCCATTTTGCTGAGGAGTCCTCGTGGTGTAGAACTGCCTTTTTATTCCATGTTGTTCACAAAAGTCAAAGAATCCATCCGAGGTAAATTCCCCTTGTCAATCAGATCTAAGACATTTGATTTTGTGATATGATTCATTTTCAACCAAAGCTTTGAAGGCTTTAAACTTTTCAAATGCTTCATCTTTATGTTGTAGAAGACCTATCCAACACATTCTAGAAAAAGCATCAATGAATAATATAAATTATTCTTCTCCATGAGGTGAATTTTTCCTTGATGGTCCACATAAATCAATATGAACAAATTCAAGAGGCTTACTAGCTGACCCTTCCATTTTGATGAAGTGAGATATAGTTTGTTTACTGAATTGACATTATTTGTATATAGTATTTTCAATAATGTTGATATCTGGAAGATCATGAACAGCCTAGAATCTGAATGCTTTTCTTATTTGAAAAAAGATTAGATGCCCCAGCCTTCTGTGCCATAGCCACTTTTCATCATTTTTGCTTAGATAGCACTGTTTTTGTCCTCCCTTGAGTATGTATAGGTTGTTTGGAGTTCTTGTACCTTTGATCACAATTTATGTTGTATCAAGCTCACAAGCAACACATCCATTTGATCGAAACACTACTTCATTTCATTGAAAACACATTTGGCTCAGACTCAACAGGTTATGCTTTAAGCCATCAACATACATAACATTCCCAGCTTTAACTTTTCCTTTCAAGAAAACAAAACCTTTACCTTTTATGACAACAGGAGTGTCTTTTCCAAACGAGACACTCTTTTCTCTTTCTAAGGCATTATATGAGTGTAGTTTTTCTTTGTCACCTATCATGTGTTTTGAGCATCCACTGTCGATGTACCACTGGTTTTCTTGTCCTTCTACATACAATGCTATACCACATCTTTCTATTTGGGTTTTTTGTTTCTCCATATTTTGGGATTTAATGGAGTTTTTTCCTTTTGATATATTTGCCGAAATTTACTCCTGCATTCAGATTCTTCATGGCCAAAGTTACAGATTGAGCATTCTATTTCATTTTCAAGAAGAGAAAAGTTATTATAGGAACTTTTCTTGATCCCGACCACATTCCTTTGATTTCATGCTTCTCTAGTCGTGACGGTTTTGTAAGAAACACATTGAGAAGCTTTGTGTCCAAAATTATGACATGAAAAGCATTGACGATTAAAGAAGTTCCTGTGATTATCGAATATACTTACCTAGTGATTGTAGTTACTATTAATATTTGTCTTTGAAGAAAATTGAGTACAATTTACTTGTGGTTGATCATGGCTTCTGTTCATCCTTGAAGTAAAATGTGCCTGATTTACCTGGTGATCTACTTTATGCCTTTCCTGACGATTGTCAAACTGTTCATTGCTGCATCATGATAGCTTTTAGTGGAGGTTGATAGCTTCTGTGATTGAGATGCTTCTTCAGTATATCCAAGACCTGTCTTTATCAGAGGAGAATGATGCACTTTGATAATTTCATTTAAGATTTCTGATCCTTTAGCAAATCTAAGATTGAGAGCTTTTGTTTTCTCAAGATCCTTTCTTAGACCCACAATTTCACATTCTAGTTTTTCATTGTGTTTTTCTCTTTCAGCAAGTTGGTATGTCAAGGTATCTATAATCATATTCTTTTCTTCTAAACAGATTTTGAGTTTAGATATTTCTTCATAAAGGTCATCTTCATCTAAAGCATCCAAAAATTCATCGTCTTCATAAGCCATCAGAAGTCTATAGTCATTATTATTTTCATCTTCATCACTACTTGATAGACCATCGCTATCTTCATGAGTATAGCAACTCTTTTTACCTACACTTTGTTTTCTATTCCATCTTGCAGATTCCTTCCCTTTATCATATTTATCTTTATGAGGACATTTGGCAGCATAATGATCAACTCTACCACATGCAAAACATCTAAAAGGTAGTTTACCTCTGAATCTTCTGGAACCCCATTGAAGCTTCTTGACAAAGTTTACTTCCTCTTCTTCTTTTGAAATATGTCTTGATTCACTGAGTTCATCTTTTCCTTTTGATAAATATTTAAATGAGGCTTCTCTCATATCTGATGGACCTCATTTTCTCATCTCAAAGGTAGTTAAGATTCTGTGAAGCTGTGTCATAGTAATATTTTATAGATCCTGATTTTCTTCTATGGCAGATACTTTTGATTCAAATTTAGCAAATAAGGATCTTAAAACTTTTTCAACTAAGGTAACGTCCTCTATCTCTTCACCCAGATTCTTCATGCAATTAACCACCTTATCTATACATAAGAAGTAACTAGCTATACTTTGATCATTGTTCATCTTGAGAGTTTCATATTGAATTCTGAGAGCTTGCAGTTTAACACGTTTTACCCCAGAGTCTCCTTCGTAGCTTAGAATGATTTTGTCCCATATTTCTTTGGCTGATTTTGGCTGCATAACTTTGACAAACTTTGATTGTGACAGACTTCCTAATAATGTATTGACAGCCTTGGTATTGGTTTCATATTTCTTTTTACATGTCGTATCTGTAGAAATTGCTGATAGAAATGTATATCCTCTTTCCATGATTTCCCAGACATCTGTTCCAAGAGAATGAAGATAGGTTGTGGTTCTTACCTTCCAATAAACGAAGTTTCTCCCATCAAAGATTGGCGGTCTAATGGATCCCCCACTTTCTTGATTACTCATGATGATGGATCTACCTTCAAGTGATCAAGTTTCTTCTAAAGGACCTGCTCTGGTACCAATTGTTGGAAATAACACTGAGAAGGGGGGTGCTGAATTAGTATTTTCAGATCAATAATTTAATTTTCAAAACTGATTTGTATACGCTACTTCAGCTCAATTAACTAGCGTGTATATGCAACTATACTTAATGAAACTAGCGTATATGTAGAGATCTTTTGATTTACCCAAACTATCATGTAGTGAACTTTAATTAGTATATCAAGAATTTATTAGATAGTGTGGTAAAAGCAGAATAAAGCATCACACATAAGAAACACACATAAGAACCAAGATATAAGGTGGAAACTCAATGTGGGTGAAAACCACCTACTGCAATCGTCTCTGTCTTCTTTTAATAATAAGAAAATTATGTTTACAGTTTTTGTATTGGTGCAACATTATACCAATACGCAATCTTCTACCTGCAGAAGGCTACAACCTTCTCTCGTTCTCCAGCTTCTATTGGAAGGGAGCTACAACCCCCTAGCTCTTGTACTAGATGATATGTTTAATAGTACATAGGTGCTAGCCTACAGAAGGATACAACCTTCTCCTTTCTTCCAAGGACCATGTTTATAAATTTTCAGACTAGATCCATCAACAACATCATTCAATCTATTATGCTCTTAACCTACAAATGATACCCAAATATAGAATATGCGAAGAAAAGATACTCAGAACACATAATATGCGAAGAAAAGATACCCAGAACACAAAATAGCAATGATTTTATTATTCAGAGAGTAATATTCACTTGCCTCTTCGAGGGGGCAACCTCTAATAGAGTAGAGCTCGATTACAAAATAAGACACGATGCTCCTCGCAGGGAGTCTCTAACCTTTATATATGACTGATACATGTAATACCATGGGCCAATACCGTGGTATTACTAATACCATCTATCTAATACTACGACCCATTTGCAACTAACTGTGGTTCCGTTATTAATTGCGGATTAACCACTTACAATTATTAATATGGGATTTATTGACTCTTGACTATGACGTGGTCCCATTACATAAATAAGGGGGTTAGGGTGGGACCCTAACATGCCCTCCCCCTTAAGACTAGCCTTGTCCTCAAGGCTGAAGCTGCGGAAATTGCTGCAGAATAGTGGCTGGCTCCCAAGTTGCATCTTCCAGAGAGGTGTCTTTCCATTTGACGAGGACTTCCTTAATCATGCGGCCGTGCACTTGCTTGACTTGTGTGTCTAGGACCTGTTCTAGTTGAAGCCAGATGGACCCTTCTTCATCCAATTTCGGTAGACTGGTCTGAATTCTGCAATTATTCCCAATCACTTTCTTGAGGCATGAGACATGAAAAATTGGATGGATTTTTGCAGTAGGTGGCAAGGCCAACTTTTAGGCCACTTCTCCAATGTGTTGAAGTACTTGATATGGTCCGTAGAATTTGGGAGACAGTTTCTGACACCCTTTGTCTTTGAGTGATGTTTGCTTATATGGTTGGAGCCGTAAAAAGACCTGATCCCCTTCTTGAAATTGGCGCTCTGAGCGATGCTGGTCTACCTGTTGCTTCATGTGGTTCTGAGCTTGATGAATATTCTCGAAGATGGGCGAGCATGGTTGCACGGTGTTGTAGGAGTTGTTCCACGGCTTGTACTTTGGAGCACCCCGTGAGATAAGAAGTAGGGGAAGGCGGAAGTTGACCATAGACTGCTTCATAGGGAGTCATTTGGTGGTGGCATGATAATTGGTGTTATACCACCATTCCGCCAGAGGTAACCACTGTACCCAAAGGTGTTGCTTTTCTGAAGTGAAACACCTAAGGTAGGTTTCTAGACATTTGTTGACTGCTTCGGTTTGACCATCTGTTTGCGGATGATATGAAGTATTGAGTTTGAGTTGAGTGCCTTGTATTCTGAAGAGTTCCTGCCAAAAATTACTGGTGAAGATTGGGTCGCGGTCGGACACAATAGAAGTGGGCATGCCATGCAATTTGAAGATCTGATCCATGAAAGTTTGGGCAACCAACGTTGGTGTAAATGGTTGGGGTAGAGCACAGAAATGAGCATACTTCGACAATCGGTCCACAACCACCATGATGACTGACTTGTTCCCTGACTTTGGAAGACCTGTAATGAAATCCATAGAAACCTTCGTCCAAATTGATGCCGGAATGTGCAATGGTTGTAATGTGCTTGGTGTGTTGACGGTTTCCCCTTTGTGGCGTTGACAGACATCGCATTCTTCTACGAAGGTATGGATGTCCTTTTTCATGCCTATCCAAAAAAATGATCTTCTGGTGCGAGCATACGTCTTCTGAAAGCCCGAATGTCCTGCAATGGGAGATGAGTGCAATTCTGCCAAAATGCGACTTTTGAGGGTGGATGTTGGTGATATTACGACTCTGTCCTTGTAGCGAAGAATATCATTCTGCCACGAGTAGCCCTTGGTGGAATTTGGATTTGCCTGCAATTGAGAAATGAGTTGGGAGAGCCCTGGGTGTGAAAACCATTCCCTGCGAGCTTCTTCAATCTATTTTGGAATTGGGAGGGAAATTGCGAGCAGTGTACTTTCCTCCTCAAATTGGCGCGACAATGCATCTGCTACCCGGTTGTCTTTCCCTTTCTTGTAAATGATCTCATAATCATATCCCAACATTTTGGCTAGTCATTTATTTTGTTGTGGGGAGGATAGGCGTTGCTCCAAAAAATATTTAAGACTATGATGATCTGTGCGGATTTGGAAACGTCGCCCCAATAAGTAAGGTCACTAGGTTTCGACTGCATGTAAGATGGCCATCATTTCCTTCTCGTAGGTAGATTGGCCCAGATTCCTCCCACTGAGTTGTTGGCTTGTGAAGGCCAACGGTCGCCCTTCCTACATTAAAACCGCTCCAATACCTGTTCCCGATGCATCACATTCAATGACAAATGATTTGGTGAAGTCTGGTAGGGCTAAGACTGGGGTGGTACACATGGCGTTTTTTAGCGCTGTAAAGGCCTGTTGTGCTTCCTCGTTCAAGAAGAATGAATTTTTCTTTAGGAGTTGGGTTAGTGGCTTCGCTATGCGACCATAGTTGCGGACAAATTTCCGATAATAGCCTGTGAGACCCAAAAATCCTCTCAAGCTCTTCAATGTCTTAGGTTGAGGCCATTCTTGCATTGCCTGGATCTTTTTGGGGTCCACCTTGACGCCTTCACATCCCACAATGTGGCCCAAATACTCTACTTCTTTCATGCCAAATGAACACTTGGACATCTTGACAAATAATTTATGCTTGTGGAGCAGTTGCAAGAGTAGATCTACATGCTAAAGATGTGCGGCCCAAGTGCAACTATAGATGAGGATGTCATCGAAGAAGACAAGGACAAATTTCCTGAGATATGGTTTGAGAATGTGGTTCATAAGGCTCTGAAAAGTAGAGGGGGAATTAAAAAGACCAAATGGCATGACCAGGAATTCATAGTGGCCTTCATGAGTTTTGAAAGCATTCTTGGGGATGTCAACTTCCTTCATGCGAATTTGGTGGTAGCCTGAGCAAAGATCCAGCTTCATGAAAAATTGAACCCCATTGAGTTCATCCAACAAATCATCAACCACCGGGATGGGAAATTTATCTTTGACTGTCAAATTATTGAGGGCCCTGAAGTCAGGACACATCCGCCACTCCTCATCTTTCTTGAGCACCATGACCACTGGGGATGAATAAGGACTGATGCTGGGACAAATGACACTGGCTTCCAAAAGTTCCTTGATTTTTTCTATTTCATTCTTTTGGGTGAACGGATATCTGTATAGGAACACATTTGGGGGTTGGGCCCCTGGAACCAAGGTGATGCTATGATCATGTTCCCCTCGCGAGGGTGGAAGCCCTTGAGGCTTGTCAAAGACCGGCAGATGGTTATTTAAAATCTGTTGCATCTTAGGATGAATTGGCCGCAGCTTGGTTTCGACTGCCTGGATGGAATTAAATTGAGCTGCAACTCCATGATTTCCCTTTTTTAACAATTTTTCCATCCTATGCGAGATGATGATAGAGGGGGCTCCCGCCTGAAGTCCATGGAGGGTATGTGTGTAGTTGTTCTGCTTAAAAATCATATATAACTCCTAGAAATCCGTTGTGATTGGCCCAAGAGTGCGGAGCCAGTCAGCTCCAAGGACAATGTCGCAACCCCCCATGTGTATGGCAAACATGTGGGTTTTCAACTGGTAATCCCCCATTTGAAGTTTGAAATTTTCAAAGCAGTATTCACATTTCATTGTGCCTCCATCCGCAATTTGAACTTGGAAGTTAGAAACTGCTCGTACAAAACAATGTACTGCTTCTGCGACTTTTTGATGGATGAAATTATGTGTACTTCCACTATCAATCAAGACTACTACTAGGCGATGTTTA